>CAUZXS010006728.1:27500-137500 GCA_963585895.1 Sepioteuthis lessoniana | reverse complement strand
CTAAGTATACCTCCTGTATTATACAACCCATATTATACCATATCTCGCATAACTGACAGTATATGTCATATGACTTAGATTATGTTATACCTCCCACATTTAAGAGGGGGAAGTCACCGTAGTGTAATGGCTACCTTGCCGAACTGCAACGTTGTAGTAAGTGAGTTCCAACTCCAGTCACGGATTAAATAGTATCACTGTTGCTGTTCTACAAGGATGGCTTTGGCATTGAATAACCCATAAAGGTTGATATGCCATTAAAGAAAGAAACTAAACTAAATCCCATTAGACATTATACCATAAAATCCATATGTCATGTTATACCAACCACATTATATCACATGACAGACATTATATATGACCCACATTATATGTTATACCAACCACATTATACCACATGACAGACATTATAGATGACCTACATTATATCACATGACAGACATTATATATGACCCACATTATATGTTATACCAACCACATTATACATTATAATATATAAACCATGCTTAATGACCTACATTATACAATATAACAAATGACCAACATTATATATTACATCATAAAAATATTCAAAAACTTGTGCAAAAATAGAAACATTTCAAATCTACTTTTATTCAATATTGAAAACTGTTTCCTGTAGCTCCCGAAGACTATTTAAGTTTTGTTTTGTTTGGTTTGGTTTCTTTGTTTAATGGCATATCAACCTTTTTTAGGTTATTTAATGCCAAAGCCATTCTCCTAGAAGAACAGTAGTGGTACTATTTAACCCATAGCTTGGAGGATAAGGGGGTTCATAGCTTTCCTCAAGGGTATTTGCCCGAAATAGATAATAGCGTGACTGGAGTACGAACTCGCTTACTACGATTCCGCAGTCCATCGCTTTAACCATTACATCATGAGGACCCTACCAAGTTTGGTTTAGTTTTATGGCACATCAACCATTGTAGGTTATCTAATGCCAAATCCATTTTTATACATATAAACAGTTCTATTTCAAACAATTCAGTTTAGCATAAGTACACAGTTTAAATGTCAGAACAGTTCTAATTCAAAATATTCAGTTTAGCATGATTACAGAGTTTAGTTCTATTTGACCCATAAATGGGACCCTATCAGGTACTACCACTCCAGGCCAGAATGGACCTGGAAGTGATGGCAATAAAGGGGTACTCAGCTTTCCCAAAACTTCAGCATCACTGTGACCTCGTCGTCAGATTGTTTAGTATTACACCCAGGACACTTGTTGGGGGAGTCTTACCCCTCTGGAGAGATATAGCCAGTGTATTTTGCAGCCCCAGACAATTGGGCCAACCATTTAAGATTTAACATCATAACAGTACAATTTTAAGATGTGTGTCACTAATTATCATCATAGGAAATAGACTATGCTGATTGCAAACCCTGGATGAAGCTGTTTTCATTTTACTTTGTGCTAATACCCTTGGGAAAGGCATAGATCCACCTGCTCTCCTACCAGCAATGGATAAATAGTAGGGTAAATTTGATTCTTTAGTTTTGGTTGGGCCACCAGTCTAGGAGAAAGAAAACTCTGAATTCAAACCAACTTTACTTAAAAGGTGCTCAAGGTAAAGAAATTAGGTAAAAACATAAAATAACCAACACTTTGTAGGGAAGACTAGGCTCTTTAGTTTTAGGTAGGCAACCAGTCTAGGAGAAGGAAAGCTGAATTCAAACCAGCTGTACTCTGTTTAAAATTGACCTTGTGTCACATCCTGCTCATGGTGAAGGGATTAGGTAAATACATAAAACAACCAACACTTTTTAAGGAATTCTAGGCTCTTTAGTTTTTGGTAGGCAACCAGTCTAGGAGAAGGAAAACTGAATTCAAACCAGCTGTACTCTGTTTAAAATTGACCTTGTGTCACATCCTGCTCATGGTGAAAGGCTTGAGTAAATACATACTCAAAATAGTGTTCTCAGATTGGTTATCATCTTAATATTTCTGGTATGACCCTCCTTTTCCTCACCCCCAGCTGTGGGTTAAAAAGTACCACTACTGTTCTTTGACATGGTTGATTTGGGCATTAATTAACCCACAAAGGTTGATGTGTTATTAAACAGAGAAACTAAGCCAGTCAACATTGCTAAATTCATCATCATGTGTGCCACCAGCATGGATGTCCCTGGCCCTCTCTCTCCACTTCTCCCTATCGCCTCTGGCAGGTCTTCAAGGGCTATATCCCGTATCCTCACATAGCTGCTGTATGTATGTTCGAACTGTTCATCCTGCTTTTGCTCAGCCATATGTGGGGTTCATAGGTGTACATCACTTATGAGCTCGTCCCTGCTTCTCCAGCAGTGTCCTGTATGTCTGGTTCGTCTAACTTGGATAGTTTTCGTGATGGGAGGTAGGTGGCCGTATAGTTGGTGCCTTGTGGGGTGTTGCCCCCAGGACTTCTTATTACTGGGATTAAAAACTATCATTATTATATACTGATGCACTTGGACTTCCTGTGATACATACATTGCACTCATATGTTAGTAGAAAGTAAGGTACTCTGCTTAAAAAGTGATCTCGTGTCATATCCTGCCCATGTTGGTTGGTTGGTTGCTTTATGGTGTATCAACCTTTTTTGGGTCATTTAATGCTGAATTAACAATTCAATTTAGTATATGAATAGTTTTTAGATTACACACAGTTAAATGTCAAAACAGTTCTATTTCAAACAATTCAGTTTAGCATAGGTAGGCAATTTCAATATCAAAAACACTTCTATTTCAAACAATTCAGTTTAGCATAAGTACACTGTTTGGTTCAATTTGATCCATAGATAGGACCCCGTCAGGTGCTACCACTCCAGGCCAGAATGAACCTGGGAGTGATGGCAATTAAGGGGTCCTTCACATTACCCAAAGCTCCAGCATTACTGGAACCTCACTATCAGATTGGTGAGTGTTATATCCAGGACACTCGTTAGGGAGTGGGGGTCTTATCCTTCTGCAGGGGTGCGGTTGGTGTATTCTATAGCCTCAGCCGACTGGGTAGCATTTTGCATAAATACTGCTAAAAAGCAATTTGGAGACAAAAGTTAATGAAACCGCTGATGTATTGTTGTAGGCATTTCGACATTATTATTCAGATATTGTTAAGATTCATTTTCGAATTGATTTTTGATAACTGGCTCATTGGCCTAGTGCATAGAGTGTTCGCCAATGGTCCGGGAGACCAGGGTTCAATCCTAGATCGGGTCATACGAAAGACTTTAAAAATGGTACTTGATACCTCTTTGCTTAACACACAGCATTATAAGGAATGTAAAGTGGAGCAATCCTGGGAAAGGAGTAGCGCCCTCCCCTACACCTCGGTGTAGTAGCTATTGAAAAGGGAGCCTTCAGATTGCCTTCGACTACAGTCACCAACTTTACTTAATACACACCAAAATGTCTTTATTCACAGTTATGTGGACATTGTTACTTGCCGATGTTTTTGCTCATTTTTGCCCAAATGTAAACTGTTATGATGATCATCATGACATACTGACAACATAGATTCCCTTAAATCTCTCACTCATCATTCATTCCTATCAGCCATCACTTTTGATGTCCTCTAGATAACATCCAGTGTCCAGACAGAGATGATGACTAAGTTTTTGATGGTTGGTCGACACCAATGTGCCCATGTGTTGGAGTCTAAAGGAGAATGGGACGGCCACTTAACTCTTACCCATTGACAGACGCAGTTGGTATATTCTACAGCCACAGCTGAATGGGTTAGGATGGTTCATGAGATGGGAGTTAAGTGGCTGTCCCATTCTCCTTTAGACTCCAACACATGGACACATCGGTGTTGCTAAACTCAGACTTTTATTAAAGCAATTATATGGTTCCAAGTAACTAATAAACTTTTGCTAATAATTATATATATTCAAGTATCTATTCTTAATATAATTTGAACAGAGTTTGGCATTAAATAACTCAACATGGGTTGATATGCCATAAAACTCATACAACTCATTTTAAGGATAACTATGCCAGTAATGAATCAAGCAAAAATACCATATTTACTATTTAAACAAAATGACATCTATATTTCCAATACCATCAAATTGTGAGCAGATTATTTGTGTTAAATAGAAATACTTGAAACCATACAACAATGGTTATTTGAAAATATAATTTTTTTACAAAAGTTTATTAGTTGATTGAAATCAGATAAAAATGAATTTGGCATTAAATAACCCAACAAGGGTTGACATGTGGTAAAACCAACCATCACCTTAAGGTTAAATATTCCAATAATAAATAATTGATCCAGAAAAAATATCAGCATATTTACTATTTAAACAGTACGACCTCTGTGTTTACAAGCGGAAAATAGAATTAGGGAATAAGTCTCAAATCTCATCTGATTAGAGAAGCATCAAAATTCAAGTGACACTAATCATAGTTCATCTACTTACTCAAAAGCTGTTGATTATTATTTAATGAGCTCAAACCAGAGAAAATTATTTTTGAGTCAATTTTTACTAATTAGATTTAATCCAGTTTGTATGATAAAGTGTAAGAGTTGTCAGGAAAAATGAATATTTGCTAAATATTATTTAAGGTTGTTTGAACACAAAACCCCAATAGAATAACTAATTGTGAAAAGCAATTATCAAGAAAAGTCAACCATAAAACGTAACTACTTCTTAAATGTTTTCTCGTCTATTTAATACTTACTTAAAGGCTGACTTGGTTGGTTGGTTTTATGGCATATCAACCTTTGAAAGTTATTTAATGCCAAATCCAATTTTATGCAAATAAACAGTTCTATTTCAAACAATTTGGACATTGAACTGTGTGTTGACAAAAACTATATTTATACTAAATTGAATTGCTTGAAATAGAAATGTTTTTGACAATTAAACTGTGTACATATGCTAAATTGAATTGTTTGAAATAGAACAAACAGTTCTATTTGAAGTTGTACAGTTTAGCTTAAGTATGTAGTTTAAATAGCTGACTTGGGTAAGCATGAAGATCCATGTCTAAATCACACACTATTTATAGAAGTTACAAGAAACTTTTTGTGTCTCCATCATAATGGCAGTCCATGATGATACAGATACTTCTATTTATATGGTTGACTGATTTTAATGGCATGTCAACCCGTCCAGTGTTATTTTATGTTTAGAGGGTATAGAATCACATTCATTGTATGTTAATATATGCATTTTTGGTGTAGTTGAATCTTAAAAGATTTTTGTCCACCGTCCGATCAAATGTAAATATTTTTAAACAGATCAATTTCACCCATAGATGGGACCCTAACAGGTACTACCCCTCAGACTCAAAGTGGACCTGGGAGTAATGGCAATAAAGGGGTATGCCACACTCCTTAAATCTCCAGAACTAGAACCTCACTATCAGTGGCATGTCCAGGACACCCATTTTTTAGGGGGTGGGGTCTTACCCCTTTTGCGTAGGGTCTTTGCAGGGGATACAATTAGTGTATTCTAAGCCTTGCTGAAAAGATGAATTTCTATTTAGGAATGAGTTAAGGATTTGGTGCTTGTTCACAATAGCCCACGGATTAATTCAGATGAATTTTACAGAAATGTACAAAAAATTACAGAGAAATGTCACATTTTAATTCATTATCTAGGTAAGGGTAAATCTAAGTCGTTTTTTTTTTTAACTAAACAATTATAGTTAAATCCCAAAATAACAATTCTGCCATGGGCACATTCTGAATAATTGAAGATATAATTTGGAAGTTGATTTTAAAAAATGATGTTCAGTATGAACACTGACTCCCACACAAAAATATAATTCAGTTGAAAATAGGATTGTAAATTGATTTATTTTCAAACTAAGAGCATTTTAACCTCATTTTCCTATTAAAAATCCCACTACTTGTGCCATTTTTTGTTTTTTTTGTTACAGTAACATACACTGGTATACTTAGCGTAATAGTTATAGCCATAGGAAATGGAACTGGTGACCCAAGTTCAAATCTTGTATGAGGCTGTTTGTGTTTCACTTGAAAAGGGCATGAATCCGTCTCTTCCCCACCTAGCTATGGGTGAGTAGTAATTTAGACTGGGTTCTTAAGCCTTGGTTAGGCAACTAGTCTAGGAGAAGGAAAACTGTATTCAAACATTTATTCTACTTAAAAACTGACCTTATGCCTCCTGTTGCTGTGGTGGAGAATTTGGGTAAATGCAAACAGGAACCAAAACAAAACTTGAGAAACAAGTCTGTTTTATCAGTTATAATATAATTACATTATAACAATATTATATTAGAATATGAATGTAGGGTACTAATGTTAATGAAGGAAAAGACAATATTAACAATAGTGCTCCAAAAATAAAGAAATTTATTTCTTTGTTGGGAGCTGAAATGTAGAAGGGTATATAGCGATTTGTGTATCAGGTCACGACTGTAGAGACTTGTTCTGAGACCAGTGTGGATAAAGATCTTTATCCAACTTGAAGTTGAAACATGACACCGTTGTTTGAAGATCCAACAAACACAGCACCACTAAGAAACAGTTAGTACGTGAGTTAGTGGCATGAGTAACTAATCTGTGTTGTCTGGAATATTGGGTGTTTTTATAGTATTAAGGTGGATCCCGCGCGCATGCATTGACTTTTGAAAATTCTTTGGGCTCGTATTTTAGAGACCTCCTATTGGTCCTAAAAACCATTTTTAATGGTTTATTTTTTAAACATCTGCGTGAGCATTAGTTGGATATCTTTGCACCAATTTTGATCCATTTTTTCCAGAAAATTCTTTTGATAAGGAAATTGCATCATTTCCTATAATGAATATAGTATAGTGTATGCATTCAGTAAAAATCGCACTCACTAACAATGATCTGCAAGACTAGCTACCTAACTATTACACCATGCAAGGTGCCCTGGTAAATGAAAAAATTAATAGAGTGAATTAGAATATAACCCTATCAATGAGTACTTTTCTCAACTCTATACCTAACATGGGCATTTCATGCTGTCACAGTGTTAAAAAGTTTTCGTGCTTAAAGGCCACAGAGTTGGTTTGGTTGGGTTTGTGGCATATCAACCATTGTTCATTATTTAATGCCAAATCCTCTTTATAAATATATATTAAATTTATGATTTGGTTTGGTTTTATGGCATATCAAGGATTTTAAGCTTATTCAATGCCACATCCTGTTTACGCATACACCTAGGAAGCAGTGTCTTATCAACCGAGACAGATATTGACACACGACTAACAAAGGCATGGACAGCTATCAATAGACTCTCGGTCATATGGAAGTCAGAACTGACCGATAAAATGAAACGCAATTTCTTCCAAGCAGCGACCGTGCCACAAGTGTGTAAGTCCACCAAGGTATATGGTTGTACTGCTATCGGAGTAGTTCTTGAGTCTGGTTGGGTGGGCAGCAGGGATGTCTCTGATCCATCTTGGGTCAGGACATGGGGAGAACAGGATTATTGTCGCCTCGAGCTCTTCAAGGCTGCTATTACTCGGTTTATAGGGTCCAGTCACTGGGTTGAATACTATGTGTGCAATGAGGGCATCCATGGCAGATTCCTCATCCCCAATGCATCGCATAGCACCTCGTTTCTCTGCATCCTTTGACTGGTAGACCATCTCAAAGTGGTTTCGCTTGCTACATGCTCTGCATGTCTGGCACCATGCAGGGCACATCTGTGGCCAATCACCTGATCCAGTTCCACCATGTTGGTAACTACCGCAGCCTTTACATGCATTCTGCCGGGGTCTTGTTTCAGCCACGGTCCTTTTGCGTCTGTGAGTAGCAGTCAATCGGGTCACGTCCTGCACTCAACTTTGTTGATGATATGCTGACATCCACAACCCTGCCATGTCAGAAACACTGGATATTTCATTTTGGACTCACATGGCCATTTCAAATGCTTCGGCATGGCTTATATTCTGCTCTAGGGTCTTCAGCGACCCTGCTTTTGCCAGCATGTCCACCTGTAGGGCATCATTGGCTATATCCTGGATGAACTGGTCCTTGATATATATGTGGGATAGGTCATCGTGACAATTTGGGCATATAAAGTCACAATCCTGGGCTCCTGATTGCAGCTGAACTACATAATTCTGAATGGTCTTGTTATCGCTTTGAGCTATTGATGAAAATGAGATCCAGTATACCATGGGATTTGATTCCTGCATGACTAGGACCTCGAGCATATCAAGTAACTTGTTAAAGGTTGTGTTGAAAAAAATCAGGGTAGGTGTTGATAATGGAGTTCTGGGCGGCTTCATTGGCACAGTTATATTGCTGGACGTTAGTCTGTGCTGTGGGGAGATTAGTCATCCTTGTGAATACATCCCAGTCTCTTCTGAATTTCCGGAATTGTGTCGTCATTTCCGAGACGAGTTGAGGGAGTTTTGCGGTCGGCGGCTTCATATGACTAACTGGCGATACCAAGGGTTCTTTGATCAGTTTGAGTATTGCGAGCACGTCACCCATAGTCTTGATGCCTGGATCTTTGAGCATTGTACGGTCTAGCATGTGGAGACTGTCCCTTGTGATAACCTCGCTAGAGAATGTTTGTGGATAAATCTTAGGGGAGGTAGCAGATATGCCTGCTTTGACGAATGTGCTTTCCCATCCAGCCATGTTGTATCTTGTTTGCAGTGCCATGACGAAGTTCTATACTTGAGTGTAGTTCACGTGTTGAATCACGCGTGAAAGTGAATATTGATTTGAGCATCAGGAAGGGAAGATTATATGCGCATCAGGGCATTCCACAATGCGTAGGTGGTCTTGACCATTCCCAGTGTGGTAATTGACTGCAAGCCCAGGAGTGACTATGCTAGTGTGCATATATGCTGGCCCGCTCATTGGCATTTTTATCTGTTAGCCAACGCCAGCTGGGTCCCCGAACTGGGCCACCAAGCTGATAAGTATTGTTTATTATTTTCTCCTATGCATTAGGAAGGTAGCTTCTTCATATATATATATATATATATATATATATATATATACCAACCCCTCTGCATGATGAGGATGCGACATAAGATCAAGTTTTACACCAAATTTCAGTTTTCCTTCTCCTAAACAGGTTGCCATATCAAGGTTAAATAACCTAGTCTGCTCTACTATTCACTCATAGCTGGAGAGAGAAACTAAAATGCTTTTTTACTCTATGAATAAAAATAAGTAAACTTAAATGCTTGTTCTACCAGATGAATAAAAATAATGAAAAAACATTTTTTTTTACCTGATGAATAGAAATAAGGAAATTTAAATGCTGTTTTTTATATGATAAACAGAAATAATGAAATGTAACTAAAATGCTTTTTTATTTGATGAATAAAAATAGGTAAACTTAAATGCTTATTCAACTGGATGAATAAAAATAATGAAAATACATTATTTTTTACCTGATGAATAGAAATAAGTTAAAAGTAAAGCCTGCGACCAGAAGGCTCCTTTTTCAATAGCTACTACACTGAGGTGTAGGGGAGGGCACTACTCCTTTCCCTGGACTGGTCCACTTTACGCTCAATACATACCTTATATTGCTGAGTGTTACGCAATGAAGTATCAAGTAACGTTTTAAAGTCTTTGGTATGACATGACCTGGGATTGAATCCAGGTCTCCTGGATCATTGGCGAACACTTTACCCACTAGGCCAATGAGCTAGTGAATAGAAATGGTTTCTTTGGTTTCTTTGTTTTTAATGGCATATCAACTCTTTTTAGGTTATTTAATGCCAAAGCCATTCTCCTAGAAGAACAGTAGTGGTACTATTTAACCCATAGCTGGGATTATAAGGGGGTTCATACCTTTCCCAAGGGTATTTGTCCGAAAGTGAACGTAATAGCGCGACTGGAGTATGAACTCGCGTACTATGATTCTGCAGTCGATTGCTTTAACCATTACACCATGTGGACACCCGCCTCTAGTGAATAGAAATAAGGAAACGAAACGAAAATGCTTTTTTATTTGATGAATAAAAATAACTTAACTTAAACGCTTATTCAACCGGATGAATAAAATAAATGAAAATACATTTTTCTTTTACCTGATGAATCAAAATAAGGAAACTTAAACTTAAGGAAAGAAAATATTTCTTTCCTTGATAAATAAAAATAATGAAACTAAAAAGAAATTTCAGTTTAACTCTCATTCTAAATTAAGAAATATGCCTCACATGCTAATCATATACAAATGATGATGGTGATAATGGTGATATTTGTTTTATATAACTCATGAATAGAACACTAAAATGCAATATTAATCTTTAATCCTAGGTAATTGTTTATAATTAAACTGAATTTTCACATACGTTCAGCTAATATTAGCATTTATTAATACACATATATTTATTGTATCAAATATTAGGATTGAATATCTTATTATAAATTGATAAATATCTGCCCATCTATACTGCTAAGGTTCAGTCACTTTTGACCCAATTTCAAGCATTGTTAAAGTCATACCTGGAAAAGTTTAAAATGATATTAGATGTGACTCAGGTTTTAGATAGGATCTTTCACCTTCTATGTCTGTCTTCCTCACTGTTAAAGGGTGTCAATCTCACAGCACTTACTCACTCCTTTGGTATTCTTTACAAGTATTCTTTCCTTCAATGTATACTTTGATTCTGTTACAGTCAAGTGTTGAGCAACTAAGAAGGAATTCATATCACATCAACTCTTATCCTGCCCCAAAATAAACCCAATTAAAAAATAGATTAATACTACCCCTCCAAGACTGTAAAATAATAAAATTAAAGACTTATTCAAAATATTTATTAATTTAAAGGGGTTTCCAAAGGTATCTGAGGTCTCCAAACAAACCTGAAACCATTACCATATACTCTGTTCAGTGTAAATCAGTCAGAAGCCCACAGTAAATCAACAACTAAAACAAATAAAGCCTACGTATGATTATCCTAAAGTTTAATAAAAGTAGCTCTGTACTTTGTTTTTAATAATGTCCATTTTTGTGTGTATTTACCCAACCCCTTTGCCACAGGCAGGATGTGACTTAAGGTTAACTTTTATGTGGAGTACAGCTGGTTAAAATTTGGACTTTTTCTTTTTCCTAGACTGGTTGCCGTCTCAAGGCTAAAGAACCCAGTCAACCCAACTATTTACCCTGAGTTGGTTTCATGCCTTTTCAGCATCATCCAGTATTTGAACTAGAGTCCTAGATTCCATTGCCAAGTCGGCTGGGACTGTAGAATACATCAACTGCATCTTAGTAAAGGAGCAAGACTCCCCAATGAGTATACTGGATATGAGATTAAGCAATCTGATGGTGAGGTTCCAGTAATGCAGTAGCTTTGGGGAATGCGGAGTATCCCTTCATTATCATCACTCCCAGGTTTACTCAGGCCCAGAGTGGTGGTGCCTGATAGGGTCCTATCTATGGGTCAAATAGAACTCAACTGTGTACTTATGCTAAACTAAATTATTTGAAATGGAACTGTGTACTTATACTAAAATAAATTGTTTGAAATAGAGCTGTTTTTGACTTTAAAACTGTATACTTATGCTAAAGTGAATTGTTTGAAATAGAACTGTTTATATGTATAAAAATGGATTTGGCATTAAATAAACAACAATGGTTGATGTGCCATAAAACCAAACTAAACCAGACTTTATCAATATATGATAATAACCATTATACTCAGCATGTTTCCAGTTCAGTTTCTGTTGCTTTCTTTAATGACATATCAACCTTCATGGGTTATTAAATGATAAAGATCATTCTTGTAGATGAACAATAGTGGTACTATTGTTGTATTATGTTGTATTGATTTGGTGATATCAATAATAATACAGATATATAAACAGGCGGACTCTGTCATTTCAGATACAAACAGGTTTATTGATATCTGTCTTCAGTCCTAGGCAACACGAGGAGAGAGACACAATTCTGAAAAGCCTATGCTAACCATACTATACTGACCCCACCCCCAACATGTGGCGTATCCTGTGGTGTTTAGGATTTCAATTCATTTATGCCGGTTGAGATCTGAAAAACTCAACCGTATGCCTCAATAGCAGAAAACTCAACTACTGTCTTTTTAAAATCCTCAAATTCTCAGGACTATCTCCTCTGGGCATGATGTCATCCACGCTCCAGCCTGATTTCCTGTCTGGGATTTTTTATGACATATGATGATTGTTGTATCCTATCCGCATGGGTGCAAGACTGAACCATCTGACTATGCACCTGGACTAAGAGTCCCGAGTAGTTCAAAGTCTTACCAAACTAAATAAAATATGATTAACGAAAAATAGTTAATATAAAAAAATCATTACCTTAATTATATAACACAATAAGATTTAACGAGGGTTATTTTGTGGAACACACCCTGTTTTTATAACGCATTAGGTTATCCTAAAGAGAGTAACCAAACACAGAATATTCAGTCGGAAAGAGAATAAGTCAATTAATATAATAAGACATCTAATTGTATACAATATGATTTGGGAACTCATTTCCCTCCTTCGGCTCTACAAGAGTCACATGCATTCAAGGAACAAAAAGAATCGCCCATACAGCAAAAATGGGGAACCAATTAGTCTTCCCAGATCTGGAATCTAAGGTAGGAAAGCTTCATGCGCTCGCTGCTGAGGAGCAAAACACTACGTCTGCTTGACGCAAAATCCTGATTGTGAAAGTGGCAGATTACCCAGTTCACCTTATCAGGTGACCTAAAATAACTGAAGACATGGGAGAGTTCCTCAAACACTGTGAGAAGGGAGACCACTCTGTTTAGTCTCCCAACAGAACTACTTAACCTATAGCTGGGAAGATTAGGTGGTTCATACTTTTCCCAAGGGTATTTGTCAAAATGGAAATGTAATAATTCAACTTGAGTTAAAACTCACTTATTACAATGTCCACTATGTTAGCCATTATACAATGGAGACTCCTAACACAATCTTCTATTCTTTGTCTGTATTTTCATTGTAAAACTTTTAGCAGTGTATATAATTATAAATAAAGTTGGCGACCATAGTCGTGGGTAACCCGAAGGCTCCCTTTCCAACAGCTACTACACCAAGATGTAGGAGAGGGCACTACTCTTTTCCCTGAATTGCTCCACTTTACCTTTGATACGTACCTTATATTGCTGAGTGTTAAGCAAGGCAGCATCAAGTACCATTTTTAGAGTCTTTGTTATGACTCGACCTCGGATTGAACCCAGGTCTCCCAGACCATTGGCAAACACTAATGCCTTATTTTGTAAGGAATTAATATAAATATCACTTCTTGACAACTGATAAGTCCTTTTATTATCATTCCTATAATAAATTCATTATGATAGTGAGGTTAGTTTATATTATGATATCTTGTAAGTTTAGCTGATTACGATATCTAATAAGTTTATCTTATGTCTGAATATCACACGATATCTAATAAGTTTATCTAATGTCTGAATATCACACGATATCTAATAAGTTTATCTTATGTCTAAATATCATGATACCTAATAAGTTTATCTTATGTCTGAATATCACATGATATCTTGTGAAGCTAACTTCTGTTTCAACATCACATTACAATATCTGTGATATTTATCTTGTGTTTGAATATCACACAAGAGTTAATAAAATTGTTTTTTATCATCTAACTTTACAAACATGATTAAATGTTCAAGACAGAAGTACAAATCCACTTCTTTCTCACAAACTTGATCTAAATTCACTTATTTTTCTTTCAAGTTAATTCATAGCATTTACTTAAAAATGTATTAAGTAAGTTTTAAGAAAAGAATCAAAGAACAACTGCATATCTATAGGAATAAATGCAAATCTCTGAATTTTTTCAACATTAATGTTAACATCAAAACAACCCACATCATGTTAAACCATTAATATGCATGTACGATGTGTAACAAATAGTGTTTATTACAATCATGGGATATTTAATTTGCATAAGGATTTTTAAGCCACATTTAATAAATAACTATCCTGTATATTTATTTTTAATTTTATTGTCTTATTTTCAAATATATATATCTATATATATTTAAGTTGGCCGAGCATAGTCAAGGGTGACACGAAGGCTCCTTTTTAGTAGCTACTACACTTAGCATAGGAGAGGGTGCTACTCCTTTTCCTGGATTGCTCCACTGATCTTTAATCTGTTTCTTATAATGCTGACTGTTAAGCAAGGAGGGATCAAGTACCATTTTTTGAGTCTTTGATGTGACTTTGGATTGAACCCTGGTCTCCCAGACCATTGGCAAACATTCTAACCATTATGCCAATCAATATATATATATATATATATATATATACTCAACCCCTCTACCATAAAGAGGATGTGACATAAGGTCAATTCTTAAGTAAATTTTAAGAGGTTTGAATTTAGTTTTCCTTCTCCTAGACTGGCTGCCATACCAAGATTATAGAATACTGTCTGCTCTACTATTTACCAATAGCTGGAGTGGGAAGAGTTGGATTCATACTTTTCCTAAGTGTATTAGCATTATTCAAAATGCAAACAACTTTGCCCAGGATTTGATCCAGGTCTGCCATGTCCATTTCCTATGACGATAACCATTACACCACAAATAAGTCCTTTACGTATAAGTCATACTTTTGCATGTAAGAAATAGTTCTGCGTATAAGTCATAGTTTTGTGTATAAGTAATACTTCTGTATATAAGTAATAGTTCAGTATATCACATAAAAACAAAAAGTTTTTAAAATCTAATTAAGTTTTAATGAAGGGTTTGCAATTTGCTATGTACATTAATGCTTTGCTTTTTTCATTTCATTTGAAAGTTATACTACCTACACAGGTGTAGGTGAGTAAACAGGCATAAAATAAGAAATTAAGAACTAATTCTTTTTGCGATGACAATAACAAAAGCATAAACACCCACACATCATTATTAGCAATGAAACCTGGTTTGGTCATCAGGTGCTAATGTAGTGAGTCTTAGTTAGGAATAGGTGAAACCCATCCATCTACAACATGAATTTAGTTTTCCTTCTCCTAGACTGGTTGCCATACCAAAGTTAAAGAACTTGGTCTGTGCTATTATTTACCCATGGCTGTTTGGGGAATAGTTGGATTCATACCTTTCCTTTAGGAGGTGCCTGTGGTGTAATGGTTATCGTCGTAGGAAATGGACACGGCGACATGAGTTCAAATCCTGGACAAGACTGATAGCATTTCATATAGCACTAATACCCTTGGGAAAGGTATGAATCCAATTATTCTCCCTCCAGCTATGGGTAAATAATAGGGCAGACTGGGTTCTTCAGCCTTGGTGAGCCAACTAGTCTAGGAGAAGGAAAACTCTGAATTCAAACATGTTAAACTCTGCTTAAAAATTGACCTTGTGTCATATCCTGCCTGAGTGGAGGGGTTGGTAAATATGGATTCATATCTTTCCTAAGGGTATTAGCACTATGTGAAATACGAACAGCCTTGTTCAAGGTTTAAACTCAGGTAGCTGAGTCCACTTCCTTTGAATATAGCTGTTATGTCACACGTACCTCCATACATACACACAGAAAAATATATCGTAACTGTTTTCCTTTTTTTAAAGTATCATTTACGTTTGATTGTAGATGTTGAATATATAAAAGTCTGGAACCAAAAAAAAAAATCAATTAGGGGCGATTTTTTTTTTTTTGGTTTGTTTGCAAAGGGAAACTAACCTTAAAAAAATTTTTGCTGCAAAGTGCAGGTATCATGGCTAGTTTTGAATAAAGTAAAAAAGCAGTGAATTAAACAAATTGGGAAACAAATTAACTAATCAACAATATTTATGATATTTTCGAGAAATGATGGCAGATGTTATAAACACTCTACACTCCAATGTAGGTAAGTAGGTGGGTAAGAAAGAAAGGTAGATACTATGATGTGATGTGGTGTTGTCCTCATGGTGTAATGGTTAAAGCATTGGACTGCGGAATCGTAGTAAGCGAGTTCGAACTCCAGTCGCACTATTACATTCACTTTTGGACAATTACCCTTGGGAAAGGCATGAACTTCTCTATCCCTTCCCCCCCTGAGCTATGGGTTAAATAGTACAACTACTGTTCTTCTACAATGATGGATTTGATATTAAATAACTCAAGAAGGTTGATATGCCATTAAACAATAAACTAACTATGATGTGATGTGTAAATTTATATTTTAAAATGTATATAATCAGCCAATTCTGTGAGTAGTTGCTGAATTATACAAAATAAGTTTAAAAATTATAAGACTGTAGCTGTATTTACCAAGACATATAGGAACATTAAATGAACCATTAATTTTGTTTTTGGCATTCAACACTTTATTCTAGTGAACTTTCACCTTTGAATCTCCTCTTTTGATATATGTTGTGAAATAGAACCACTGTATTTCTTTTACTGTCTCCAGTATCTTCAAATCTTACCCTTGAGAATAATTTTTAGGTTAAAGAACAAGAAAACCTTACACAGAGTTATGGGTGTCTGGTGTGTAAAGAGAGTGTTGCACTTGCACGACTAAGTGTTTTACCATAAAGTGCAGCTCAAAAAGTATTAAGAATTAGCACCAATTCATCTTGACATAGACATAATCCCTTTATTATCTAAGATGCTTAGCTATGCACTGATCTTCATCTAAATTTTTCATTTTAAAATTGAAAAAAAAAAAAACATTTAGTCTCGATATTTTTTTAATGATTAATTGATTTTAATGGCATGTCAACCAGTCTGGGGTTATTTTATGCCTAAAGGTTAAGGAATTGCATAGATACATTTAAATGTACATTATTAGTGCTGTTTCTCACCATTTTTTTTATATAGTAAAAGTTGTGAAGTTGGCGACCTTGGTCAAGGGAGACCAGAAGGCTCAATAGCTACTACACTGAGATGTAGGAGAGGGCACTATTTCTTTCCCTGGATTGCTCCCCTTTACCCTTGATACGTACCTTATATTGCTGAGTGTTAAGCAAGGAAGTATCAGGTACCATTTTCAAAGTCTTTGGTATGACGCAACCTGGAATTGAACCCAGGTTTCCCAGACCATTGGCGAACACTCTACCCACTAGGCCAATGTGAATTGCAAACAGCTTCATCCAGAAATTGATACAATGTGTCAATGGTCATAGATTTTTCTAGGCCAATGAGCCAGTACATAGAGTTATATGATAACAAGCATACAAATAATTGGCAAATAGATTTATTTATCCCATAGATAGGACTCGAGCAGGTCCTACCACTCCAGGTCAAAAGAGACCTGGAAGTAATGTCAATGAAGAGGTGCTCTACACTCCCCAAATCTCCATAACTGGAGCCACACCACCAGAAGCAGTTTAGTGTCATACCTAGGGCACTACATTTGAGTGGGGGCTTAGCCCTCTGCAGCATATTTGAAGCTCTACCAACAGAGCTGTTGCTACTTTTTAATCCTACCTTATATATATATATATATATATATATATATATATATATATATATATATCATCATGTCGTGCCACTAGTACGGATATCCCTGACCCTCTCTCACCACTTCTCCCTTTCGTTCATCGCCTCTGGTATCTTGGATATGACACTAAACAATCCGATGGTGAGGTTCCAGTAATACTGGAGCTTTGGAGAATGCAGAGAACCCCTTCATTGCCATTGCTCCCTGGTCCACTTTGACCTGGAGTTGAAGCACCTGATTGGGTCCTATTTATGGGTCAAATAAAACTAAACTCTGTAGTTATACTAAACTGAATTGCTTGAAATAGGACTGTTTTGACATTTAATCTGTGTACTTATGCTAAACTGAATTATTTAAAATGGAACTGTTTTTGTATTGTGACGTGGTCTACCACTGAGAGGAGAGAAATAAGAAATTTCCCCTACCCCTCCGTGTTTGAATTAACAGGCCGCCAAAGACTGACCGTTAAAAGAGGAATAAGGAATGTAGGTCAACTTCGGCCGGCCTGTTGAAGAAAGTAAAGAATGTAGGTCAAGCTATCTGTACTCCGTAACCTCACCCGGGTGGAAGAGATAGTAGTCTGAACAAATCGCCTGAGAGGGTGAAGGAAGAAGAAAGAGGCTAAATGATTGGCCAGAACCCTAAAAAGGGAAGTAGCACCCTTTTCGTCAGTGGAAATAGGGATAAAGAATTTAGTTTTAGGACAGCAGTTGGTGTGACAAGATGTGTTGACACTGTGGCCAAAACTCCGGGTGAAGAAGCGAAATAGAGCTCTTGGACAAGAGAGAGCAGACGCCTTCAAGCCAAGCTCTATCGAATCCTGCTAGCCCGTTAAAGAAAATACTCTCAGAAGAAACCCGTCGTCGAAAAGCTAAGTAAACCTTAAGACTGTTTTCTCCCTCCACCCTTCCTACGTATTGCAATTACATACTCTCTCTTTCAATTTAAATTTTAAGGAAGAAAGAAAAGAATAAGGAAGAAAGACATTTGTATTTATGTATTATCCGCTGATAATATAACCGACATGTTAAATATGCGTGTCCGCATGTATTATAAACCTTGTTATATTTTAAATCTCTCCTCATGTCGAAATTTATTCATTGTGTTATCTGCCTATCAAGTTGTCTTTTGCATGTTCCTTTTCAGCTTCATTTGCCTCAATTTATTCTTGCTAAATGTCCTATTCGCCTTTTAAAAATATTACACGGGAAACTGGAATTGTCAACTACGATAAACAATAATATTATATCTAAACCTATAGGCCCATATCTTCCATTATCCTAGGGGTAGGAAGAAGTAGTGGCCTGGTGGGTGTGTGTGTGTGTATGTGAATTCATTTCATTTTATCAGACAACGCTTTAATTTTTTGGTCTTATACTACATATACAAAACCATCTGGAAACTCAGTTTACTTGTTTCTTTGATTATATCTTGGAAAAAAAATGAATCCATCTCTTCACCAGCTATGGGTAAATAGTAAAGTAGATTGGGCTCTTGAGCCTTGGTAGAAGGAAAAAATTCAAACCCTTTACCAATACATGATCGATTCAGCATCGCAGAGTAAGGCCCATTACTCTTCATGTTTTAGAGTATTTTAGGAGGCACTCATGGTGTTAATGATTACTGTCAAATGATGAACTGAGTTAAAATTCTGTATGAGGTTGTTCATATATTCACATAGCACTAAAGCCCTCAAGAAAAGTATGATTCCAACTATTCTCCCACCAGCTATTGGTAAATAGTAGGGCAGACTGAGCTCTTTAAACTTGGTATGACAACTGGTCTAAGAGAAGCAAAACTCTGAATTCCAACCCTTTACCAATACATGATCGGTTCAGCATGGCAGAATAAGGGTCATTACTCTTCATGTTTTAGAGTTTTTAGAAAAGTCCTTAATCGTGATGGGAATTGAGAAAGAGGCTAATGAGATGGGATCAGGAATTTGACATATACAGAATATGAAATATATGCTAAGCATAAAAAGTGCACATAATATGAATTATATGCGAAGCATAAAAAATGTACATAATATGAAATATATGTTAAGAATAAAATGAGTACAAAATATGAAATATATGCTAATCATAAAAAATGTACATAATATGAAATATATGCTAAGCATAAAAGATGTACATAATATGAATTATATGCAAAGAATAAAAAATGTACATAATATGAAATATATGCAAAGCATAAAATGAGTACAGAATATGAAATATATGCTAAGCATAAAAAATGTACATAATATGAAATATATGCTTAGCATAAAAGATATACATTATATGAGGCTGATGAAATCAGATCAAGAATTAGATGTACTTAATACAAAATATATGCTAAGCATAAAACGTGTTTTATATCAATCGTCAAAAACTGACATTAACACTTAACATTTGGCAGGTCAATAGTCGTACTACATGACCCAGTACTGTATGACCTAGTATGACCTGCTACACAATAACTGGAAGAGAGATGTACCTAGCCAAAAATATCAATAACAAACAAAGAACAAAAATGAGAGAGTATAAAAAGTCAAAGTCAGCATTAAACAACAAAGCTAATAATGAAACAATTAGTTTAAAATAAATGTATCTTCTATATTAAAATTCATTATTGGTTGTGTAAAAAAAAAAATTTCTTCTTTTCATCAACTAAAGAGACAGAAGGTCATGAACTGTCTTTATCAAAGCTGTTAATTTTATTTGACAAAATTATTTTATCAAATTGATGACCTGTGGATTTCAGAACTTTTCACATGCAAATTAACAGTCAGTATCTTGCATAAATAAGTACGCCACAACAAATCTTAAAAATGAAAAGTTACTTTTCTTCTAAAGTAAAGATACCAGGATTTTATAAATTTTAAGGGAACATTATAAAATCAAAATGAGTATTATTGGATGTTATTTATAGCCAAACTCTACAGCATTGAAATTCTGTAACCAAAAATATGAATATGTAGTTGTTGAAAAATACCCCCCTAATATATTGATGCAAATTTATTTCTGGTTATAGAGGGGTTCCAATTCTGTTGAGTTTGGTAATAAATGATACCTATGGAAATTCAATTTGATTGTAGAGCATTTTGTTAAAAATAAAATCCTGGAATCTTTTGTTTAGGAGAAAAATAACAAATTAGAAAAGAATTATCAGGGGTGTACTTGTTCATGGGCAATTATATATATATATATATATATAAAATAGGTAATAATAACCTCTTTGATATGTAATCTTTTGTCAAAAATGACAAAATTTTGGTAAGGAAATGATAAAATTTTGATTTAGAAGAAAATTAACTGTTTATAAAGTTATTGGAGTGTACTCTTTTATTGGTTATATATATATATAATAATAATGATAATAAATAAATATATATGATATATATATTTAATCCATGGAAAATATTATTCTGCAATATTATTATTATTATAATAGCTCTATCATAGATATTGAGCACTCTCCATATTATATTGCACTTGGTTCGACACATAACCACGTAGTGATTTACTGACGACCAGCACTCTCATAATAAATATATATATATATATATATATATATATATATATATATATAAAATGACTGATAATATCCTCTTTGTTAAATATTTTGTTACAAATGATAAAATTCTGGTATTTTTGGTTTAGAAGAAAATTAACTATTTATAAAAAGCTACTAGAGGTGTACTCATTTATGGTCAATACTGTATGTATATATATATAAATATATACATGCACACACACACACACACATATATATATATATATATATATATATATATATATATATATATACAGCTAATAATATACTCTCCAATTGTAAAATCTTTTGTTACAAATAGTAAAATCCTTGTATCTTAGAAGAAAAAATATATATGTATATAAATCCTTATATTTAGTAGAAAAAATCTTGAGTAAAAAAATTGTAGAAGGCATACTTACTTATAAATGATACTGTATACATATAATAAATATTACGTAATAATATCTATTTTGATGGCACTATGTTTTATTACAAATAATAAATACTGATGCAGTCTTGCTCATAATCTTAGAAAAAATTAATTAACATTTAAACCAAAGATACTTTGGTTTAAATGTTAATCAATTTTTTCTAAGATTATGAGCAAGACTGCATCAGTATTTTTTTTTTTAAATTTATTTAGTTTGTTGTAGTTTTGGACGCCAGAATTTTAGGTTTAATCATTTTTTTGTTTTTTAATTTTGTGATGCTATTTAATTTGACAATTTTCTTAGAAGTTGCAAGATTAAAATTCTTTCAAGAAAATTGAACTGATGTTCCAAACAAAATAGTTAAGTACAGTTAAAGATTTTCTTGCAGTTCAATCTTGGTTGGGTCGGGAACTTCTCAGCATCATTTGTATATAATAAACTCGAATCCTAAGTAGATATTTATCCAATAAGCCACAAGGACAGATTCTGAAAAAGTTGATTTTAGTACAGGACTTCTCAAGAATATACGTGGAAGAGACAAAAATTGTCTAGTTTCCACAATATTTCCATTGAGTGGGATTGTCCCATAATAACTCTCATATTTACATATAAATTTCAATCATTGAACACAACAATAATGGGACAGAGAAAGTAATATTTTGTACTTAACAGTAGACAAACATCTTAAGTGAAGTCTCTATTAGGCTGTAACATTACATACACACAAAACTTACAGAGACCCTCTCGTCTGGGTCAAAAAGGAGTAATTTTATAATCCATCCAGAGGTATTTAACAATTTGACTCAGAAGACAACCACTAAAGTGAGGGCACAAAGCTACCTCTTCTAACAGTAGAAAGTCTGACATAAGATTAGACAAAGTGGAGATTTTGTGTCTGGAAATTATTAAGGTTTATGCAGTTAATAATAACAAAATTGCATGCAAGAAAACCTGAACATGGCAACAAAAGGGAAATCTCATGAGAGAAACAGAATATCTTCAAATAGCAGAACAAAACAATGCCATAATGCGGATCGGTCATATTAAAATAAAAACTGATCACATCCAACAGAATAGCAAGCGTATATAATGTGGAGAAAAAAAAGGAAATGTTTAATTCCATAAGTGGATGCAGTAAACTAGCATGAAAAAGGTAAAAAAAAAAACTAAGCATGACTGGGTGGGAGGAGATAATCAACTGGGAATTATGCAAGAGATCATATTTACCAACCCCTCTGCTCGGGCAGGATATGACACAAGGTTAATTTTTAAGTGGAGTTTGACAGGTTTGAATTCAGAGTTTTCCTTCTCCTAAACTAGTTGCCTCACCAAGGCTGAAGAACCCAGTCTGTCCTACTATTTACCCATAGCTGGAGGGAGAATAATTGGATACATACCTTTCCCAGGGGTATTAGTGCTATGTGAAATGCAATCAGTCTCATCCAGGATTTGAACTCCTGTCGCCGTGTCCATTTCCTACGACGATAACAATTACACCACAGGCACCTCCCTAAGGGAATTATGCAAGAGATTGAAACTTGACTATACTATCAAATAATATACGTATAAACCAGAATCGGTCCTAGAGAACGAAAAGCATGAAATTCTCTAGGATTTTGTGATACAAACAAGATCACCTGTTACTGACCAGAAGACCAGATCTAGTATCAATTAAAAAAAAAAAAAAACCAAACTTACCATCTAGTGGACTTTGCTGTTCCAGCGGACCACATAGTGGAAATAAAAGAAAGCAAAAAGATAGACAAATACTTAGACCTTGCCAGAGAACTGAAAAAACTAAAGAACAAGGTAATACCAATTGAAGTTGATGTGCTCAGAACAGTCCCAAAGCAACTGTAATCCAGATTACAACATTTCTGAAATTGGCTAATATACTGAAAAGAGTCTTGGAGACATGAGGATACTTGCTATCACTCAGATTCCAGTGAAAGACTACAAGGAGTGAAATAATAAATAGTCCCTACTCTTGAATCTCTTTATAATATTTTTTCATTAAATATACCGCCAATCACTCATACCAGGCGGGTATGCTTTCTCCTTAAAACTAGTTCACCCGCACTTCTTCACAATTTTGGGTTACTTTCAATTCTCACTGGTCCTTTATCAAAATTTATTCTTGACAGGGACAGGACGAAGGGTGGATTGGAGCATAACTTGTTTTAAATCTAATGTTTATGGAAATTTTTGTGCAGAAGTTTAATTCATGTTCAATAAATTTAAAATATCGAAATGAAACAAAAATACCACCCCACAAAAAAAAAGAAAGCTATATATATATATATATATATATATATATATATATATATATATATATATATATGAAGAAAAATTGATAACAAGGTAATCCAAGTAGAAGAAGAGATTTATTGAGAAGCAAAGTCAACACTATAGCGTTTCAGTTCTAATGAACCATCATCAGGACTATAAAGGATGATATTAGAGATGTTAAATCGACAACGGATGTTTAAAAATGCAGAATACAAAAACCTAGGAAAAATTTGTATAACAAGAAAAAGTTGGCTGTTTAATTAGTGAATCAGCATTTGTTGTCTCACCTATATATATATATATATAGGTGAGACATTTCTTTTTTTAACTCAATACTTTTGTAAATATGAATGCAGAAGCTTAAGTCTGTGTTAAAAAAAATCAAATGTCAAATTGAAGCTTAAAAGAAACAATTGTGTGTGTGTGTGTGTGTGCATGTATGGAGTCATAGCTTTTCAAAAAATATTTTTCTAAATATAAATATAGATGTTCAAATCCATGTTCAACAAGCTTAATATCAAGATGAAGCTAAAAAAAGAAGTGTGTGTGTGTATATATATATATATATATATATATATGGGAGAGACATTCCTTTTTTTAATACAGTACTTTCATAAATATGGGTGCAGATGCTTAAGTCAGTGTTAAAAAAATTCAAATATCAAATTGAAGCTTAAAAAACAACACACACACGTGTGTGTGTGGAGACTAGGTTTTCAAAAAATATTTTTGTTAAGATAAATGTAGACGTTTAAATTCATATTCAACAAGCTTAATATTAAGATGAAGCTAAATATATAAAAGAAAAGGTATTTACAGTTGAATACTTGCGCCAGATAACCATTTCTGTAGGATTCATCTTGCCAGGAATGGTAATTCCAAGAGGATATTTACAGCATCATTAGTCTGTGTATAGTTAAAAATCAATCATATCCCATTTTGTCATGTATAATCAAATAATATAGGCTTAAGTGTTAGTGACTCTTCATGAAGAAAGAGGAGGTTTCTCTTCTTTTTTTTCTCAGATCATACACTGGATAAAAGCTGAAGAATAGATCTTCCGAAATATTGTGTCAATGTCAAGAATATGAAGAAGAGGTTTAGTTGTCAGAACAATTTCTGGTATGAACTTTCATGAAGAGTTTTTTGTAAGCAGAAATTCAATGATGGCTTTTTGGATGACAATCCTTGAATAAAATGAATTGTTTTTTTTTGTTTGCTTTTTTTAAAAATTGAATTTAAAAATAAGAAGTGTAACATTTCCAAGCAAATGTATTTTCTCAGTTGTTTGTATTGTATTTGTTTAAAAAAAATTGCTAAAATATTTGTGTAGTAAAAGTAATAAAACCAGCAAGGAATGTTTTTTCCCTAAAAAATTCAATCAAGTACAATGATTCTTAGCCAAAATTGTAAGACCCCTAAAAAACTGATCATATTTTAAACTGACAGTTGTATAACATGGAAGAAATAATCTACCATTAAAATTCAAGCTTAATTATCTACAAAATTCTATGATAAAATAACATAAAAAGATTTTTTTTTGCTGACAAGAAACTATAAGCTACAAAAATTTGCACTTAAAAAATCATCCAATGGCCTAATAAATATTGATGTGCCTATTCAGCACTTACAAATATACATGTGACACATGTCATTATGACCTATTTTGTTTTTACTCAACTGTGACAATATATACACATAAATAACCATAGTAAATCTAAAGAGAGAGAGAGAGAGAGAGAAAACTTTTGATTATATCATAATCAGATCTAAAGTGAGTGTCAAAAAAAAGATTGCATACAATGAACCGAAACAATTACATTCTTCCTGTTTGTCATCAATGAAGAAAAGTTAGTGTAAGATTTAATAAGTTCTTTGATAAAGTCTACAGTTCCATAAATACTTGTAAAATCAAGAAATAGTGAAATTCTGATTAAATATAAAAAAGTTTGTATCCATGAACTGCATTACAAATGTTTGGGTTTGAATAACCAAACATCAAAAACTGTTTGACTCACTCGTTTGAATAAAATAAACGTTCTCTCTAGATCAATGAATTTGTATAATCCAACGAAACATTGATAAATGCCAAGGTGATTATTATATAAATTGGAAAAGTAGTTTCTAATACTTATTGTGTTTAATGAAAACACATGATGAACATGTAAACTGAGGGAACATTTTTTTAGTGAAATTTCTTTTTTTGCTACAATTTGGGCTTTTGTTCAAATTAACAAATAAAACTTAAATGAGTCCCCCACTTTTTTTTTTGCCTGGTGTTGAAAAAATCTAAGTAATAAAAGATATTAAAATAGTAACAAAAAAAGTGACCTCAAAATAAATCTGTGTGATAATCCAACACAATTCAGTTGCAATTTAATCCTTAATATATGATGGATAATCTGGACTATAATTTTGCCTTGAGTAAAAGAAATATTTTGAGTGTGTGTGTGTGTGTGTGTAAAAAGTACTCTATTTTTGTATAAAAGTGCTTTACGTCAGTTTAAAGTACAAGCAAGAGAAATCCTTCCACAAGTGATCCAGCTGCTGTTAGTGGGGATGAAAAATTGGTGAATTCGAAGATTTTGGTAAAGATCTTCAAAAAGTTTGTCAGAGTAATGGAAATTTACAAACTGCTTAGCATCCAAAATTAAAAAAACATGTTTTGTTTTGTTTTTTTTTTAAATTGAAAAATTAATAAATTTTTCAAGATCTTCAAAAAGTTTGTCCGAATAACTGAAATTTTCAAACTACTGAGAACCAAAAGCTAAGAAAAGAAAAAAAAAAAAAACGTAAAAAACAAAATAAAAGGAAGTTAAAAAAGAAGCGTCTTGAGCATGTAAATACAATGATCCCAGATATTTCTTTCCTTAGTTGAAAGGAAAGGATACAAGTCTCTTACTGATATTTACTAAACACACCAATTTCTTTTGATTGATAAGTAAAAGCAAACTCAATTAGTAATCAACCATATCTCCGAACAAGACAAATTAAAATGCAATCTTCCAGTTTGGTCCTTATTTCCAATAGATGAAATGATGTATAAATCTATTCCACATATCAAGATCCTTGCTTGCCTGTTGTTATAGTATTTATTTGTGTCATCTCCAGGCAGTCAGCCTGGCCACTAGCTTACCTGTAGCAGCAAACAAGCTGAGGGACATGGCCGCAACTATTCTGATGTCCCATTCGATAAAACATTAAGCTAACAACAGCAGCAGAGGTTGGTGTTGGGTGACACTAACCTCCTCAACACCCACCTGTCTCCCTACTGGCTGACTGTGGCAGTGGCTGAGGTTTCTGCTAAGGTGGTTGACTTGACAAACAGATAACAACACTTGCATAGGTCCCCAAGTATTAATTAACTCAAATTTTTCAATCTCCTGTCGCCATGTTGTCAACAATAGAAATATATAAGGTGATTATTAAAAATGTACAAGGTTAAAAGCTTTGGACAAAAAATTCAAAATCTGAATGTGTTATTTGGTGTAGTCCAACTACAATAACCCGCTACTTGGTCTGGCTTTAATATCTCACAGGTAACAGCACTGACAGGTGTGGGTGAGTTTCCAAATCTACAGCAGGGCAAGGAGCTAATCCTCAGCACTCAAAACAAAACTGGTGGTGGTGGGTCAGCAGGGACTCTTGCAAGTGGTTGAAGGTGTGACATAGGCGCCTTTCAATATACTTAACTGGATAAAAATGTTTGAATAAGCAGACAATAACAAGGAAAATAAAAAGCATAGAAATAAATAGGATACAGACTATTGTCAAGTTTCTCCTCTTTTTTCATTATTTTTTATTTTTATTTTCTCCACTCAAGTTTGATTTCTTTGTTTAATGGCATGTCAACTGTAATAGATTATTTAAAGTCAAAGCCATCCTTGTAGTATAACAGTAAGTAGGCTGATATGATATTGACCAATAGGTTTTTTATTTATGTTTAGGCAAGAGTCCTTCATTAATAGAAGTTTACTGAAATACAATAGATATGTAAAAAAAAGTAAAGTTGGTAACCATTGTCAAAGGTGACCCAAGGGCTCCCTTTTCAATAGCTACTACACCGAGGTATTGGGGCGGGCGCTTCTCCTTTCCCTGGATTGTTCCACTTTACCCTTGATCCTTACCTTATAATGCTGAGTGTTAAGCAAGGTGGCATCAAGTATCATTTTTTGAGTCTTTGGTATGACTCAACCAGGGATTGAACCCTGGCCTCCCGGACCATTGGCAAACACTCTACTCATTAGGCCAATACTATTTAACCTCTAGTTGGAGGCGGGAAAATAAGGGGGTTCACACTTTTTCCAAGATTATTAGTCTGAAAATGAATGTAATAATGCAACTGGAGTTTGAACTCACTAACTCCAATGTTGCAGTCCAGCATGTTAGCCACTACACTACAGCAACTCTCCCTCTAAATATTTAAATCATCTTTATTTTCCACAGTGATTAACTCATTCACAACCAAGTTAAATTCTAATTTTTTAACAAAATATAAAAAATCTGTGTGCTGCAAACCTTTTCTAGATAAGCTCCATCTTAAACTCTTTCAAACATATAAACCCCTTCTTACCCCAGCTCAGAGTTAAATAACACCACTACTGTTCTTGGAGAAGAATGGCTTTTGCATTAAATAACTGTTGCATTCTGGTTAGTGAACGCTTATAATATTAAATAAAGGACAAACCACGATATGAGAGGAAATAGAAATATATTCTCAGGAAAAAGTATATACAATAGAGAGACTATTAGTAGACAAGAACATAGGATTAGTGAATACAGAATAAAGATATAGTCCAACGATAGTATTGGCTTCTGTTATTACAGTAGCAAGTAAGGTGATCTAGTGCGATCTCAAGTCTCCAACACTCTAATACTATTCCTATAAGAAGCTGCTCTTCACCTTATAGTCTGCCCTGGTATTAGTAGCTACTGCTATATATGGCAGATGGACTAGTTCATCGTGTGGAAAAAGGTGGTTGATACCCAACAATAACCCATGAAGGTTGATATACTATTAAACAAAGTAACCTTTAACCCTATTAGTACCTAACTTTTTTTCCAAGTTTCAGATATGTAAATTTGTGCTTTGAGTATGATGCTTTAGAAGTTAAAATAAAATTGAAATTTGACAGGAACACCAGTGTCCCTGGGGCAGTGAAAGGGTTAAGTAAAAACCATGGATGAGAAAATCTTTTAAAAATCAGTAGTATCTGATGAGATTTGAAATCACATCACATTGGGATAAAAAAAATTTATTCATTTGTTCAAATTTAATATCCAATATCTACAGTATTAATCATCACTTTTTTTTAAATAAAAAATGAATTTTCTTTATAAATAAAAAAACCCAGCATTTTATTATTTATGGTGGTGGGGCTCTAATTCTGGGGAGTGTGGAGTACCATTTCATTATAATTACTCCCAAGTCCACTCAGTCAAATACATCTGAATGCAAATTATTTATATTAGATCGAAATACCTGATATATAACAACATGCAAAAAAATTTAAACTAAATGTAAATATAAAAACATAAGGTACGCAATTTTCAAACCTCTAGGAATAAAATAATCCCACATGAGTTGATATGCCATTAAAATCAATCAATCAGATTAGGTATTATTTATTTATAAACTCTACAGACCTAAAAGACTGTAACCAAAAATTTCAATATATAGCCAGTTCAAAGATAAGTTGACCAGTTTTGGCTTTTTTATTCCTAAACCCTTGGGTCATCTTTCCATATCTATTAAGCATGGGTAAGAAGATTTTTAAAAAATCAATGGTTTCTGATGGGATTTGAACTCACAGTCCAATTGGAACATTGTGATCACCCACAAATAAGTACACCAAACCTTTTTTTTTTAATAAAAATAATTTTTTAAAATCCTTTTTCTACTAAGTTAAAGTGAAATTGTTTAGTAATAATTCATTTAAAAAAAAAAAAACAGTAGCTGCTGATGGGATTTGAACTCACACTCAAATGGGAGCATTATGATCACCCACAAATAAGCACATCTAAACTTTTTTTTTAATATAAATAATTTTTTAAAATCCTTTTACAACCAAGTTAGAGTGAAATTCATTGAAAAAAAATCTTTGTGCTGTTATTATTTTATAGATAAGCTCCATCTTTAACATTTTCAGTTCCTTTCTTTTGTTTTAAGTTTTGGATATCACGTATATCTACAAAATAAATTTGATTTTTTTTTCTTGGTTACACTAGAACAATTTATATATATATATCTGTTAGGATAGCATAGACACAAAATCAATGGTGTTTGGTGAGAAAATTACAGCCATGAAGCATTACTGACTCTGTATCTATGCTATCCTAAGATTTATATATATGCTCTATCAGCAATATTGAGCACTCTTTATGGATATAACAAACTATATTATGTATGTGTGTGTGTGTGTGTGTATATATATATATATATATATATGTCATCCACAGACAGACTGTTTTGTTGTATCACAACTCTTCAGTGTGGCTAGACATGTAGGATGCTTGAAGCTGGGACCAAAACCCACCCAACTTTATGTTAGACTTAGTATCATACCTCTCAGCCAGCCAGCAAAACATGTCAGCTCTGGATTTATAAGGCATTGTGTTGTAGCTTTCGTTTGGTATCCAGTAAGGGAAAAAATGTAAACAGAGTACTCAATTCATTCGAAGAGCTTTGCATTATGCGAATGGCAGCCATTCATTCCATCGCCAGAGGGCTCAACCCCTGTGGGGGAATGTATATATTGTCATCCACTGTTTCGTTGTATCACAACTCTTCAGCTAGCCAGCAAACCACTATATATATATATATATATATATATATATATACACACACTTACAGGTCACTTGAAGAGTGCTACTGACAAGATGTATGTTGTATAGTCCAGTAACGTGATTAAATCAGTTCCCTCACCACTGATGAGGAGGGAGGCTAGAAAACCATCAGGAGGAAAAATAAGATAACAGATACATGAACCCTCTTTTAGGAATCCTTAGAAAATAATGACATGCAATGACCACCATTGAATTCGAAATGGCAGCCACCATTTTATATATATATATATATATATATATATATATGTATGAAGGCTGAAAAATTCATAGACTAAGCAAGATACTCTTATGGGATGAGACCAAATGAAGATTATTTTCAACATAGTTCCCAATGTGTTCAACACAATTCTTACATTGGTATTGCAGTGCTTAGATCCCATTGGTCAAAAAAATCACCAATAGCAGATATAAAGTTATATGAACTTTTCAGCCCACCTTTGTGTATATATATATATATATATATTGAAAAGCTAACTGATTTCTGTGAGCAACATATCTCAATTACTTTGTATAAAGGCTTCTCATAAAAAAGATGTATGTTTCTTATAAGCATATGATATACCAGACAGAGTTTAATTAAATTTCAACTTTTATAAGATTAAAAACTACAAAGTTAGAGGGAATATGCTTTAATTTGTTTCTTTGTTTAATGGCATATCAACTCTTTGTAGGTTATTTAATGCCAATGCCATTCTCCTAGAAGAACAGTAGTGGTACTATTTAACCCATAGCTGGGAGGATAAGGGGGTTCATACCTTTCCTAAGGGTATTTGTCTGAAAGTGAGCGTAATAGCACGACTGGAGTTTGAACTCTCTTACTACGATTCTGCAGAGGGCACCTCTGGTGGTGTAATGGTTAGCAAGTTAGACTAGCAAACCTACACGAGTGAGTTCGAGTCTCATTGGGTGCCCCATTCATTTGGCCCTGTTCTAAATCGAAGTTAAGATCTTCGTAAATTACTACTACGATTCTGCAGTCCATCGCTTTAACCATTACACCACGGGGACACCCCCAATATGCTTTGATGAGATCATACTAAGGAAGTATAAGTATCAAATAAAATTATACTGAATGCTCCAGCTCTTGTCTCATTATCAAAGTTAAATGTTTTCAAACACTATCAACATTTAGCTAAGCTACTTCTTAGTCATTAAAAATATATATTTTATAATAATATCATTATCTTTTCCATTAAAAATTTCTTAAGTATCGTTATATATTCAAAAACTTATTTTATAATGAATATTATTATATTTTTCTTAATAAGTAACATTATATATATATAAATAATAGTGTATGGTTGTCACGATCTTACTGGGTGAATTTGTAGCAGTATGATCTCATCAAAGCATATTTCCTCTAACTTTGTAGTTTTTAATCTTATAAATCTTGTAATTTAATAAAACTAACTTATAATATGTGATACTTATGAAAAAATGAGAAATCTCTAACAATAAATATATCATTAAGAAATAATCCAAGATTTTAGATCATACAAAAACAAATAAAAATAAAATATTTTTCCATTCATTTATAGCCAAAAATCAGAAGTACAGGCTAGTACATAGGAATCTGTCTTCACAGCAGTATCTGTGTCTTGCACAAAAAAAGTCTAGGGACAATAAGCACACCCTGACACTCATGATAATGTTAAAGAAACTGTGAAAAGTTTGTCTCTACCCATGCACTAAAGTGTATGCTGTCCCACATTTAATAAAGGACCTTGTACGATACCATATTTCCCCATTATAAAGGAACAAATACCCATAGCCTATAAAGATGAAAAAAGAAAAAAAAATTATTAAAATTTAAGTTAAAAATGAATAATGAAAATATTTTGTTGTAAGACTGAAGTAAAGTTTTATCACAATGAAATGACCTAAGTAGTATTATAAAAAAGCAATAATAAAAATGGAAAAGAAAACAAAAAGTCAATCTAAAAAAAAAAAAAAAAAAAAAAAAAAAAAAAAAAAAAATCATTATAATAAAATGTTCCATGCATTATTGTTTCACTTGATATTAATAATTTGGATCTTTGTCAAATATTAAGGACACCTGAGAGTTCTCTTAATGTTTAGGTGTGAGATAAAAAAATTTTTTCTTTTGTATTAAATATGGTTGCTTAACTACCTAAGCATTGCAATAAAAAGCACAAATTAGTAAAAATTAATCGTTAAAATAGTTTATCTAAGAAATCCAAATAACATGACAAAAGTAACCAATCTTTTATCAACATATAATGACAGTCTGAGAATTTTTTTTTTACTGCGGACTTTTGCCCTCATCTTGGTAGCTTTTTGGTTTTTTTTCTTTCTCACTTAAAAAAAAACAAAAAAAAACTACCAAGATGAGGACAAAAGTCTGCAATAAAAAAAAATTTTAAAAATTTAATTCTCAGATTAAGAAGCCTCATCTCAAAAAGGATTCCCAATAAAGACAATAATGACAGTGTCATAAAAAAAAGAAACAATAAAAATGAAAATAAAAGAAAGTTAAAATACCATATTACTATTGCGTCTGCTACTCTGACAACAAGTTATCAAATAAATGCAGCATGAATGATAAAAAAGAGAAGAGAAGTAACTAAATGGTTATAAATCTGGGTCTTGTCTAGTCATAAAGCTTCAATGACTGAATTGGTTAAGGTGTTGTCCATTGAAGATTAGCTTTCAGGATATGAGATATGAAGTCAAATCTCACCAGAAAATTTTTTGTTCTGACATTACAAGATATGCTATTACCAAAAGGAAAATACGTCAATTTAGAACACTGTTATAAAAAGTAGCAATAAGATTTAGAAAAAAAAAAAAGGAAAAATTATGTTAGGATTAAATTCATTTTTTTAATTTGGTAAATGTTGTTCATAATCTTAAAATATCAATGCTTCAACTCACCAAGTTAACAGGCTAGAAAATATTTATATGAATTTATTTTAATAAACAGTGTCACTTTTTGTACGAGAGTATTTGAATACTACTACACTTCCTGTCAAAATGACAAGATTATACATGTACAGCTCAGTACTTCTGCTGGAGATCAGAGTCTAGTATATGTACATTCTACCTAGGATCAAAGTGTCATATCCTTAGATTTCACTCTAGAATCAGAGTATAACTCTTGGACCTTCAGGTTAGGGTCCTAATAGAGTAACTGTTTCTGTTTAGAATATATATAAATAATCATTGGTTAAAACTGGTGTGAAAAACTCACAAGGAGAAAATAATAATAAAATTATAAAATTGAACGTATATTTAAATGACAAAATTTGGTTGGTTTTATACACAAGAATGTTGTGAGTAATATTGAACAAGTCCTGGCGGCAACACCCCACAAGGCACCAACTATATGGCCACCTGCCTCCCATCACGAAAACTATCCAAGCTAGACGAACCAGACATGCAGGACACTACTGGAGAAGCAAGGACAAGCTCATAAGTGACGTACTCCTATGGACCCCTGCATATGGCCAAGTAAAAGCAGGACGACCAGCTCGAACATACATACAGCAGCTATGTGAGGATATGGGATGTAGCCCGAAAGACCTGCCAGAGGCGATGAATGATAGGGAGAAGTGGCACGAGAGGGTCAGGGATATCTGTGCTAGCGGCACGACATGATGAAGATGATAGAATAAAAACCCTTGTTGGGTTAGTTAATGTTAAAGTCTTTTTCTAAGTAATTCTACGGTTTCAAGTAACTATTCCTATTTAATAATAATTTGTTTGCACACAGTTATATAGTTTCAAGTATTCCTACTGAATACCAATAATTAAAAAATGAGAAGAGAAGTAACTAAACGGTTATAAATCTGTCTTCCCAGCAGTATATAGTTTCAAGTATTCCTACTGAATACCAATAATTAAAAAATGAGAAGAGAAGTAACTAAACGGTTATAAATCTGTCTTCCCAGCAGTATATAGTTTCAAGTATTCCTACTGAATACCAATAATAAAAAAAAACAATTTGATCCATAGATGGGACCGAAACTGGATTAAAGTGAACCTGGGAGTAATGGCAACAAAAGGGTACTTCACATTCCCAAAATCTTCAGAACTGGAGCCTCACCAACATATGTAGCTTAGTGTCATACCCTGGACACTTTTTTTGTTGGGGTCTTACTCCTTTGCAGGGGATATAATCGTCATATTCTAAGCCTTGCTGACAGGATGAACAAAGTTTGGACCAATGATTAATAATTATATTTATTTAATGAATATATTCATAACAATTTCCTTTAATAAATAATCTTACTTTAAACACAGAACACAATACCCATAAAAAATGATAGATCAATGATAAAAAGATCAGCACTTCAGTCTTTAAAAAGTGTTAGGCCCAAAATATATACGAGGGAATGTTGAAAAAAATTTTTTTTTTTAGTGGAGGGGTACTATAAAATACAAATTCAATTCCACATTCTTGTCTGAATTTTCAAACTTGGTGTATCATTACTCAAGTCTTTTAAAGAAAAAATGAACAAAGAAAAAAAAAAGAAAAAAAAAAAAAAATGAAGTAATTTCTTTTCTGGTTAGGCCTTAAACTTTTCAACACCTGTGTGTGTGTGTGTGTGTGTGTGAAATGTTCCATATATGTAGATTGGAATTATCTTTTCAACTGACAAGTTTAACAACTTTCTGGGATTTAGAATTTAAAAAAAAATATCTTCAGTATCTGAACAATAATTTTTACGGTTATCATAAAGGCAAAATATTTTTAATTAGAAACAATTATTAAATTCTGCTTTGAAGGGAGATAACTTGTAAAACTATTAAATAAGAGTTATCTCCATTGGTGACAGCTTGATCAGATGAAATAGTCAGGAGACAGCATCGAAAGATTTTTTTTATTCAATATTCTTTGCATTTATAAATAAATGTCGTTTAAGATTCTTGCGAGGCAGTTATAGATTCAAAGTCTGTGCATTTTCAACTCAATCCTATAACCATTTTTAATAAATTTATAAAAAACAATAAAAACCTGACAAATAATTTTTAATAGTCATCATCATCATGTCGTGCTGGTAGCACGGATATCCCTGACCCTCTCTCGCCACTTTTCCCTATCGTTCATCGCCTCAGGCAGGTCTTCTGGACAACATCCTGTATCCTCACAGTAGATAATAATAATTATAATAATAAATTAGTCATTTAATTTTAGTCATATTATTAATCTTTGGTTCAAATTTTCTCAATTTTAAACTGTGTTAAAATAATCATAATTCCATAGAATTATTATTATTATTGAATAATAACAATAATGATAAAACTCTCATCAAAAGGATAAACACCTGAGCAGTACCCCTTGTAAGATACTTGGAACTATTCTTAAAATGGACAAGGGAAAAACTCAAACAGATGGACCAGAGGAGAAGAAAGTTGATAAAGATGCACAAGGCCTTAGATCTGAGAGATGACAGACTATATATGTCAAGGAAAGAAGGAGGGAAAAGACTCACCAGCATTGAGGATAGCACGGATACATCAATACAAGAGCTTAAAGACAACATTAAAAAGAGTAAAGAAGGCCTAATTACAGCGGAGGTGCCCGTGGTGTAATGGTTATCGTCATAGGAAATGGACACGGCGACACGAGTTCAAATCCTGGACGAGACTGATTGCATTTTACATTGCACTAATACCCTTGGGAAAGGTATGAATCCAATTATTCTCCCTCCAGCTATGGGTAAATAGTAGGGCAGACTGGGCTCTTCAGCCTTAATGAGGTAACTAGTCTAGAAGGAAAACTCTGAATTCAAACCTGTTAAACTCCGCTTAAAAAAATTGACCTTGTGTCATATCCTGCATGAGCGGAGGGGTTGGGTAAATATGGTAAAGAAGGCCTAATTACAGTGGCCAGTAACAACATAACAAACAGAACAATAACATGTATTTCAAGTGACAAACTGGCAAAATCTCAAGCAGAAAAAAACCTGGACATGGCTACAGAAGGAAAACCTTCAGAGAGAAACTGAATATCTTCTAATCGCAGCAGAAAGCAATGCCATAAGGGCCAATTATATTAATACAAAAGTTGATAATACGCAACAGAATAGCAAGCGTAGGTTATGTGGAGATAGAGACAAAACTATTAATCATATAAGCGAATGCAGCAAATTAGTACAAAAGGAGTTTAAGACTTGACATGACTGATAGGGGAAGGTAATCCGCTGGGAATTGTTCAAGAAATTGAAATTTGACCATACTACCACATAAACCAGAATTTGTATGAGATGCACACAATTTCCCTAGGATTTTGAGATGCAAACAGATTACCTAATCTTGTCCAGAAGAGCAGACCTCATGATATGTTGGTTGGTTTCTTTTGTTTAATGGTATATCAACCTTTGTAGGTTATTTAATGCCAAAGCCATTCTCCTAGAAGAACTGTAGTGGTACTATTTAACCCATAGCTGGGAGGATAAGGGGGTTCATACCTTTCCCAAGGGTATTTGTCCGACAGTGAACATAATAGCACGACTGTAGTACGAACTCGCTTACTACGATTCCACAGTCCATCGCTTTAACCATTACATCACGAGGACACCCTCTGACCTCATGATAGTTAACAAAAAAGAGAACTTGCCAAATAGTAGATTTGTCATCCCAGTGGATCACAAAGTCAAAATCAAAGAAAGCAAAAAAAGAAAGAAGTACTTAGACTTTGCTTGAGAACTAAAAATGCTGCGAAATATGAAAGTGATGGTGATACCAATTGTAATTCGTGCACTTGGATTGGTCCTCAAAGGCTTGAAGGGGGGGGGGGGCTGGAAGAGTTGGGAATCAGAGAACAAACTGAGACAATCCAAACTAAAGTCATTTGTTTACACACAGTTAAATGTAAAAACAGTTCTATTTCAAACAATTCAGTTTAGCATAAGTATAGTTTAAATGTCAAACAATTCTATTTGACCCATAGATAGGACCCTTTCAGGTACTACCACTCCAGGCCAGAGTAGACCTGGGAGTGATGGCAATAAAGGGGTACTCTACATTCCCCAAAGGTCCAGTATTACTGAAGCCTCAACGTCTATTAGTTTAGTGTCATGTCCAGGACATTTGTTGAGGGGGGAGGTCTTACCCCACTGCAGAGATGCAGTCGATGTATTCTGCAGTTCTAGCTGACTGAGCCACTGAAACTTGCTGTCACTCATATTCCAGTGAAAGTCTATCAGCTAATTCTTGCATGAAAGACTCACAAGAAATAAGAATTTATTTTTTTACTCTATGTCAATTTTTCACACCAACTCTAACTGATAGTCTTTCACCAGAGTCTGCTTGACAGCAAGTCTTCTCTGGTATTCAGGATCCTTCAAAATATTCTATCTCTTCTTGGCAATGCTGTGGTCTAAATGGTTGTGATCCTTCCTCTGATTTCTCATTTTTTATTTATCCATAAGACTGAATCTGAGTGACAACACGTAATGAAAAAAAGGGGGTTGGAACTCCTTCATGCCAACTATGCTGCTTGCACTAACTCTCAGAATACCATGACTCTGCAACTTGCACTAACTCCTCTTAACCCAATGTCTGCTTTCCGCTCTCAGAATAACACCCCCGCTGCCTCACCAATTTGGTCTTTTTATAGCCTTTTCTTCTCCCCATATGCAAATTACTGCAATTCGCATATAAGGAGTTCACAAACTCACATTCCTCTTTCTTTCCTTTCCCGATGGTCAAACGCAGACACGATATGAGTAATCTATTCTATTACATTTTAGACCACACAACATTAGGATCCTAGTTTGAAGGTTAGAGTGTTAAGCTCTGATTCTTGGCAGAAGTCCTGGAGTGTGACAATTTGATCCTAAGCAGAATGTATACCAACTATACTCTGATCATAGCCAGAAGTTTTGAGCTATATGCAAATAATCCTGTAACTTTGGTATTGCAACCATTCTATGAGAAAGAAAACTCTGAATTCAAACCTGATAGACTCTGCTTAAAAATTGACCTTGTATTGCATCTTGTTTGTATCAAGGGGTTGGGTAAATATATGTATAAGCAAATAATCGTCATTTTGAAATGAACTATGCTAGCTATATAATGATTTGCTTTAGCTTTTTAAACTAATATTTCAAATGAAATTTCTTGGCATAAATAACTTTCCTTAAAAAATATAAATTTTATGAACAATCATTTGTTTTTTTAAACAATACAGTTTTTGGCAGCACATTAACTGAGAAATAAGAAAGCAATTTCGAGAAAAAAAAATTGTAAAATTATTTTTTCTATAAAAATAATTAATAAGAGTTATATTTTGTTACTAATTCCTTTTTTACTAGTCTTTTTTCACTTTTTTTTTTTTTTAAATCAAAATGTTGAGTTTACATTCTAAGATGAAGCATCATCATTATTAAGTTTTAATTAGTTTTTCCTTGAAGCTTAAATAATTGTAAATTTCAAAAACTCTCTTGTTTATCACTGTTTAATTTACAATAGCATCTTTCACAACAATTTTAAAAAATTACTTTTTTAAAAAAGAAAAAAGAAAAACTTGTCAGAAAGTGAATGATAATGCCAAATATTCATTTTAAAAACTTAAAACTACTTCATTTATTACTTATACTAATCTTATGATTATTATATTACTTTTATTGTAATTATATTTTTATAACTATTATAATTTAATAACTATTATATCATTCTTGTGCTATTATATTATTTTTATGACTTATCATTTTATGGTTATCACATTGTTGTTATGGAGATTATTTTATTCTTTTATTATTTTTATGACTATCATTATTTTACAATTATTATATTATTTTATTGCTATCATATCATTTTATGACTTATTCTTAGGATGATTATGTTATTTTTATACTATTTTATTATTCTTATGAATGACCTCAGCTGTTTAGGTTTTCTAGCATTATTGGTAAAGAGCTAATAGGCTTCCATAGATAAAATACAAATTCTTATCTTAGAATTCTTGATTTTTGAACTCCTGATGTTTATTTAACAGCTGTTGATTATTAGAACAATGGAAGACCAGAAAAATAAAATAAAAGAGCTTGTCAAAAATTATATACAATGACATGGTTTCATCAAGGAAATTTGGACAAGGGTTTTATGCATTTATAAATAAGATAGCAAGGATTTAAAAGAACAATAAAATTTTGTTGATTAAGCCACTTTGGGGAGTTGATGAAGGATTAACAGATTTATTTTTATTAGATTATTATCTTGCCTCAATGGAAACGTATTCTTTATCTTCCATCCCTGCAACTTATTTAACAGATATAGAATACAAAAGAATGTGATCATAGCAATAAAAAGTTTGTTTTGGTTTCTTTATTTAATGGCATATCGACCTTTGTGGGTTATTTAATACTAAAACCATCCTTATAGAAGAACAGCAGTTGTACTATTTAACCCATAGGTGGGAGGATAATGAGGTTCATACCTTTCCCAAAGGTATTATTCTAAAAGTTTGTTTTGGTTTCTGGCCTGGAGTTGTAGCACCTGATAGGGTCCCATCTATGGGTCAAATAGAACTGTTTGACATTCAAACTGTGTACTTAAGCTAAACTGAATTGTTTGAAATAGAACTTTATATAATGGCATATCAACCTTTGTAGGTTATTTAACACCAAATTCATTTTTATGCAAATAGTTCTGTTTTAAACAATTCAGTTTAGCATGAGTACACAGTTTAATTGTCAAAAACATTTCTATTTCAAGCTATTCAGTTTATTCAAACAGAGTTAATTCAGTTTGGTATAAGTACAGATTTTGCTTACACACTGTTAAATGTCAAAACAGTTCAATATTAAACACTTCAGTTTAGCATAAGTACACAATTTCAATGTAAGTACAGTTTAATTGTGAAAAACATTTCTATTTCAAGCTAATCAATTTAGTCAAACAGATCTAATTCAAACAATTCAGTTTAGCATAAGTTCTATTAAACCCATAGATAGGGCCCTATCAGGTGCTACCATCCCGGGCCAGAGTGGACCTGGGAGCAATGGCAATGAAGGGGTGCTCTGCATTTTCCCAAGCTCCAGCATCACTGGAACCTCACCATCAGATTATTTAGTGTCATATCTAGGACACCCATTAGGTGGGGGTGGGGTGGGGGGGTCTTACCCTTCTGTAGAGGTGCATACAGTCTACAGTCCCAGCCGACTGGGCAAAATATTAGATGTAAAACTATTCAAATTTCAAGAATCCATTATTGTTATTATAAAGTTTTTGACAAATGTTTCTTTAATTTTAATTTCTGTTGCTTTTTATTGCAAGTCCCAAATAATCATTCCTTTATACTCAGTTTATAATATTAATCATTTGTTAGCACACCATGAAAGTATTCCAATCTAACACAAATAATTCTATTTGATACTGATCTTTTGTAAGCACACAATGAAATGTTTTTAAGTATTGCTATCTAACATTAATAATTCTATTCATCAAGTATTCCTATCTAATATAAACAACTAGCACGCAGCTGAATGGTTTCAAATAACTGATGATAATAATAACGATAATAATCCCAAAGTAAATGATTGAACAGTTCTATTTGACCCATAGATTGGACCCTTACAGGTACTACCACTCCCAGGTCAGAGCGGACCTGAGAGTAATGGTAATGAAGCGTTACTCTACATTTCTCAAACTTTAAGACCAGAACCTTATTATCAGATTCAGTTTAATGTCATACCCAGGACATTAAACGATTTCAAGTATTGCTATCTAACTCTAATAATTTTATTCAACATTATTCATTCATTTGCATACAGTTAAATAGTTTCAAGTATTGCTATTTAATTCTAAATAATTCTATTTAATATTAATCATTTGATTGCACACAGTTAAACAGTTTCCAGTATAGTAAATCATTGAATAGTTCTATATGACCCATAATTAGGTTCCTAACAGGTACTACTACCACTCCGAGTCAGGGTAGATGTAGGAGTAATAACAATGAAGGAATACTCTACATTCCTCAAAGCTTCAGGACTGTAGCTTCACCATTCGATGCTGTTTAGTGTCATACCCAGATCCCTCATTTGGTGGAGGGTCTTAGCCTTCTGCTGAGATGCAGTTTAGTGTCATACACAGATCCCTCATTTGGTGGAGGGTCTTAGCCTTCTGCTGAGATGCAGTTTAGTGTCATACACAGATCCCTCATTTGGTGGAGGGTCTTAGCCTTCTGCTGAGATGCAGTTTAGTGTCATACACAGATCCCTCATTTGGTGGAGGGTCTTAGCCTTCTGCTGAGATACAGTTTAGTGTAATACCCAGATCCCTCATTTGGTGGAGGGTCTTAGCCTTCTGCTGAGATACAGTTTAGTGTCATACACAGATCCCTCATTTGGTGGAGGGTCTTAGCCTTCTGCTGAGATGCAGTTTAGTGTCATACACAGATCCCTCATTTGGTGGAGGGTCTTAGCCTTCTGCTGAGATGCAGTTTAGTGTCATACCCAGATCCCTCATTTGGTGGAGGGTCTTAGCCTTCTGCTGAGATGCAGTTTAGTGTCATACACAGATCCCTCATTTGGTGGAGGGTCTTAGCCTTCTGCTGAGATACAGTTTAGTGTCATACACAGATCCCTCATTTGGTGGAGGGTCTTAGCCTTCTGCTGAGATGCAGTTTAGTGTAATACCCAGATCCCTCATTTGGTGGAGGGTCTTAGCCTTCTGCTGAGATACAGTTTAGTGTCATACACAGATCCCTCATTTGGTGGAGGGTCTTAGCCTTCTGCTGAGATGCAGTTTAGTGTAATACCCAGATCCCTCATTTGGTGGAGGGTCTTACACCAACTACATCTCAGCAGAAGGGTATTTTACAACCTCAGCCAACAGGGCATAATCTTGAAAAACAAACTATCCAAAAGTGAATAACACCGACAATGTATCACCAGAGAAATTTTGACAAAGGTTGTATATATTTACGAGATAGAAAGATTTACATGAACAATAAAAAAGCAACAAAACTAAGTAGTAAGATAAAATTGTCAAAAATTAAAAACAATTGTGTAGTTTCATCTAATAAATGTGGATAAGTTGATTGGTTGTTTTGTTTTACGACACATCAACCCTTTTTGGGTCATTTAATGCCGAATTAAGTCATTTTGATAAAAGTTTCAAACAATTTAGTTAAGTATAGTTTTTTTGTTTATACAGTTTAATGTCAAAACAGTTTTATTTCAAACAATTCAGTCTAGCATAAGTATACAGTTTAAATGTCAAAAATAGTTCTATTTCAAACAATTCAGTTTAGTATGAGTATAAACTTTTGTTTAACACAGTTAAATGTAAAATCAGTTCATTTCAAACAATTCAGTTTAGCATAATTACACAGTTTAGTTCTATTTAATCCATAGATAGGACTACCACTCCAGAACAGAACGAACCTGAAAGCAATGGCAATGAAGGGGTACTTTGCATTCTCCAAAGTTCCAGGATTACTGAAGCCTCACTATCCGATTGTTTAGAGTCATATCCACGACACGTGTTAGAGGAGTCTTACCCATCTGCAGAGATAGTCAGTGTATTCTACAGCCCCATCTGACTAGGGCAATGTGGATAAGAGTTGTATATATTTATAATCAAGATAAGGAGGATTTAAAATAACAATAAAATTTAACTGATTAAGCTACTTGGGGAGTTATTTGGAGGATTAAGAAATTTATCTTTCGTATTTTCAGATTACTAGTATATTTTATATTCACAGTTTTAATCTTTCATATCATAGGTAGGATATATTTTACAAGTATAATCAGAACTAATTCAGAGGGGAGTAAAAAAAGTAAAGTTGGTGCCCATGGTGTAATGGTTATCGTCGTAGGAAATGGACACGGTGACACGAGTTCAAATCCTGGACGAGACCAATTGCATTTCACATAGCACTAATACCCTTGGGAAAGGTATGACTCCAATTATTCTCCCTCCAGCTATGGGTAAATAGTAGGGCAGACTAGGCTCTTCAGCCTTGGTCAGGCAACTAGTCTAGGAGAAGGAAAACTCTGAATTCAAACCTGTTAAACTCTGCTTAAAAATTGACCTTGTGTCATATCCTACCCGAGGTTGGTAAATATGATGAAAAAAGTAAAGTTGGTGACCGAAGTCGAGAGTCAATCTATTGGATATTATATTATTTTTGTTTCATTTGTTGTCAACTACCTTGATTTATTCTTCTTTATTACTTGCTTGTCATAATTTTTCTCTGACAAAAAACTGAAAAAAAGGTTATTTTTTTAGAACTTCGAATGTATGCTCTATTAAAAGATATCCTAAAATTTTGCACATACTATAGGATTTTTATATATCCATATAAGTAAAAAAAATATGTAGAATATATTTGGTAGCCAGGTCAGCTGAGTGAAGAGTCTGATATTAAAAGACCAAAAATCTCCAATGAACACAGTCATACAGCATCAGTGAGAAGTCATTTTAGTGCATCTAACTGATGTATTTATTGAAATACTAGCTTGTATGGAAAGATGTGTAGAATATACTTAGTAGCCAGGTCAATTGAGTGAGCTGGTCTGAATTTCGGAAGATCTAAACCTCCAATGAACCCAGTGGTAGAAAATCTAGAAGATGTATTCATTAAAATCCTAACTCAAAAGAAATATGAAAGATATGTTGAATATATTTGGTGGTCAGGACCATTGAACAAGGTGGTCTGAATTTTGAAGATCCAAATCCTCTAACGAACCTTGTCATAGAATATCACTGGGGACACATCTACAAGATGTATTCATTGAAATCCTAACTCGAAAGAAATGTGAAAGATATGTAGAATATATTTGGCTGCATAATAAGTGAGATTTATTAAGATTAGAAGGGTGATTCCAGACGTTAATTTGTCTCGGGTGTCAGTTTGTTTACTGAATATCATTGCTGTAATGTATGACATTTTTATCTCTAGTGGGATCTCCAATTAGAAAAAGAACAAACAAACAACTGTAGAAGAGAGTAACATTTAAAATTATCATATCTTGAGCAACATAAAACAAATAGCAGAAGCACTGCACCTGGCTTCTTTGGGACACCATCTCAGGTTTCATTTTGGAGCCTTAGACAAAATTACTTACTTCTATTTAACCACATCCTCTCAGGTGTAGTATGTTACACAGGGTCAGTTTAACAAAGGAAGCTGATACATGTACAAATAGGAGGTCATAAATAACCCAAATCTTTATGACTAGGCTCACCTTGTCGTTCTTTGACATATCCTATCCAAAGACAAGAACATGTTACTATACCAAACCTGAAGATGAAAACATACTCAAAGGAATGGCAGGGTTGTCAGGAGACAACAGGGTCAGTTTAACATAGGAAGCTGATACATGTACAAATAGGAGGTCATAAATAACCCAAATCTTTATGACTAGGCTCACCTTGTCGTTCTTTGACATATCCTATCCAAAGACAAGAACATGTTACTATACCAAACCTGAAGATGAAAACATACTCAAAGGAATGGCAGGGTTGTCAGGAGACAACAGGGTCAGTTTAACATAGGAAGCTGATACATGTACAAATAGGAGGTCATAAATAACCCAAATCTTTATGACTAGGCTCACCTTGTCGTTCTTTGACATATCCTATCCAAAGACAAGAACATGTTACTATACCAAACCTGAAGATGAAAACATACTCAAAGGAATGGCAGGGTTGTCAGGAGACAACAGGGTCAGTTTAACATAGGAAGCTTATGCATGGACATATAGGTAAGACCATAAATAGCCCTAACCCTTGCAATCGGGCTCACTTTGTCGTTCTTTTTAATATCCTGTCCAAAGACAAGAATATAGTGCCATACCAAGTCTGAAGAAGAAAATATAGCTTAAAGGATTGGTAGGGTTGTCAGAGAACTTGCTGCTTGTTGCCACCTGTTCTCAGATAGGACTCAAAAGCTGTGATTTGTAATTTTTATATGATGATGAAATAGAATTTGGCAGATATCTTTCTGATAATTATTACCTCAACTTTATTAAATACTTTTAAGCTAATTTTGGGAAAGTGTGAGTCTTCAGATTTGCATTTTAGCAGGAAGAGGTATCATATAGAGTAGAATTCATATTCCTTCTTTCTAAATTTTGTTCCAATAAGAAATTAGTCTTTGAGAATATTCTATCTTCAGACAAATTGTTTACTTCAATGTAAGGACACATGTAACACATAATAGTTGCAGTCATGAGAAATGGAACTGGTGACCCAAGTTCAAATCATAGATGAGGCTGTTTTCATTTCCTTTCATGCTAATGACCTTGGGAAAGGCTAGAATCTATTTGTTCTCCCCACAACTAGGGATAAGTAGTAGGACAGACTGGGTTCTTTAGCCTTGCTAAGGCAATCAGTCTGAGAGGAGGAAAACTCAATTCAAACTATCTTTAATCTGCTTAAGAAGTTGACCTTGTGTTGAATTCTGCGAGTGGTGGTTTGGTTTCTTTGTTTAATGGCATATCAACCTTTGTGGATTATTTAATACCAAAGTAGTCCTAGTAGAACAACAGAAGTGATTGTATTTAATCCATACAGCAAGTGGATAAAGGTGTTCATACCTTTCCTGGTTTTGTTTGGTTGGGTTTTGTGGCATATCAACCATTGTAGGTTATTTAATGCCAAATCTTTTTCATACATATATAGTGGTTTTGAGGGAATTAGTTATTTTCCCGAACACTATAGATTTTATGGCAACAGAAATGAATTACGAGACTTTGATTTAACAACACACAATAACGAAAGTTTTTATTTGCAGCTTTGAGGCAGTTTGTTCTTGGTGCTGCAAGACTCGTGGTGGTTAGGCTTGTTGGTTTTGGAGACGCGATAGCTTAGCGGGATATTGAGATGGCAGCGTGTTGTTGGACGTGTGAGGGAAGTATTCAAGGTCACTGTGTAGTTTTGTGTGTCTGGTAATTGGGGAGAGTAGGCGTTATCTCCATTAATGTGGACCAGAGGTGAAATGGGAGCTATTGTGTCGAGAGCGAAGTGGCGCTCGGATCGACATAGTAAATTTGTGTGGTGCTTGTGGAAGGCATGCTGAACGTATCTAATTCATATTCAACTGGGATTCCTTGGTCTAAAATAGATTAGACGCAAAGAATCCATAAATTAGATGGTTCCCTCGTTGAGCGTCCATGTTGCTGCTGCGAGGGTTAAAGCCACAGTGAGTTGTCCTCACTGGATGGCTTGTCTAGCTAAAAAGCATCGCTAAGCAGGGGCGACCAGAGACACGTCCGTTCTGGTCGCCGTCTCAAGCCGAAGAGAGCTGTGTTTGGCCGCTCACCCGTTTTGCTAGCCGGAAATGAAGGTCCGGGCTGAATAGGATATGTCATCCTGATTGGGTGAAATTCAGTGTTGAATTAAATTGCGCGCCAAAACAAAATACGAGATTTTCCTCTTCTCTACACATATATACTGAATATGTATATGATTTGAAAACACATTTTGTAGATGACATTCTTAAATGAGCCTTAGCTCTTTTTTGCACACAGTTAAATGTTTTCAAGTATTGCTATATAAAAGACACAATTTAACATCAATAATTTGCTTGCACACAGTTTGTTCTATTTGGCCCATAGATAGAACTATCAGGTGCTATCACTGTGATTCAGAGTGGACCAGGGAACAATGGCACTGAAGGGGTACTCCAGATTCCCCGAATCTTCAAGGCTGAAGCCTTGTCATCAGATGGTTTAATGTCATATATCCTGGACACTCAGGTCTTACCCCTCTCCAGAGATACAGTCAGTGTATTCTATAGCCTCAGCTGACTGGGCAACATACCTTTCCCGAGTGTATTAGTCTGAAAGTGAATTTAATAGCAGGACTGTTGTTTGAACTCACTCACTCACAATGATGTCGCAGTCTAACATAGAGGGATAAGGGGGTTCATGCCTTTCGCAAGGATATTAGCCTGAAAGTGAATGTGATAGCATGACTGGAGTTTGAACTCACTCACTATGATGTCGCAGTCTAACATAGAGGGATAAGGGGGTTTATGCCTTTCCTAAGAGTATTAGTCTGAAAGAGAATATGATAGTATGACTGGAGTTTGAACTCACTCACTACGATGTCACAGTCCAGCACATTAGCTCCTATGCCATGGCCCCCCCCTCCCAACAGTAGTGGAGCGGTTTGGAAAAATATATTCTCCAGTGTCAAGGCAAAAAAATAATGAGAAACTAAGAAACTTTTTCTTTCACATTATTTCCAACCTCGTGACTTTCAACAACCAATTGCATCATCTTAGTCAAGAAAAGTCACACATCTCTAACTGATTGTCATGTGACACACCACCAAGTCCCTGTTTGTTTGTTTTTTCCGCACTGTATCACTCTTTCTTCATTAATAAAAAACTTATCAATCTTTGATTGCTGTCTTCAGGGGTTAAAGTTTAGTTTAAAATCTGTCACTTTTGTAAAAATCCCAGAAAATTTTCCCATGATTGATGACATCACCATAATGTCTTAATGAGGTTGAAAAATTTTTTCATACAATCAAAGCCAGAATCTAATCATCCATCAAAAAGACCTGTGGTCATAGGAAGCTTTAACTTTTATACTTTTTAAAAATATGTTCTCCAAACTTGGGTGGTTGATTTGCTTGTTTAATGGTATATCAACCTTCATGGGTTATTTAATGCCAAAGCCATCCTTGTAAAAGAACAGTAGTGGTACTATTTAACTCATAACTGGGAAGATAAGGGCGTTCATACCTTCTCCAAGTGAGAGAGTGAATATAAAACTCACTATTATGTTGTAGCTCAGCATGTTAGCCATGATACCACAGGTTTAGTTTGGTTTGTAGGTTATTTAATACCAAATCCATTTTTATGTGAATAATCAGTTCTATTTCAAACAATTCAGTTTAGCATAAGTACACAGTTTAATTGTCAAAAACATTTCTATTTCAAATTATTCAAGCAGTTATATATAACAATTCAATTTAGTGTAACTACAGTTTCCATGTTAAAAACGGTTCAATTTGAAATAATTCAGTTTAGCATAAGCACACAGTTTAAATGTAAGTACTGTTTAATTGTGAAAAACATCTCTATATTGAGCTATTCAGCTTAGTCAAGCAGTTCTAATTCAGTTAATTCAGTTTAGTATAAGTACGGATTTTGTTTACATTCAGTTACATGTCAAAACAGTTCTATGTTAAACAATTCAGTTTAGTGTAAATACAGTTTCAATGTCAAAAAACAGTTCTATTAGAAATAATTCAGTTTAACATAAGCACGCAGTTTAGATGTAAGTATCCTTTAATTGTCAAAAACATTTCTATTTCAAGCTATTCAGTTTAATCAAACAATTCAGTTTAGCATAAGTATGCAGTTTAATTCTATTTAACCCACAGATAGAGCCCCACCAGGTGCTACCACGCCTAGCCAGAGTGAACCAGGGAGCAATGGCAATGAAGGGGTGCTCCGTATTCCCCAAGGCCCCAGCATTACTGGGACCTCACCATCAGACTGTTTAGTGTCATATCTAGGACTTTCATTGGGGGAGGTCTTACTCCTCTGCAGAGGTGCAGTCAGTGTATTCTACAGCCCCAGCTGACAGGGCAAATGATACCACAGGGACTCCCTTGTTCCTCTAACTTGATCAAACTTAGTAAAAATGTCAAGTAATGATATCTTACTCAATACTTCTAACTTTGTATATATGGTGTGCTTTGGCCATACAATTAAAATGCATTTAGTTGAAAAGAATTAAAAGTGACTAGATTTTGGGAAAGAGGTACTGGGCTTTTACCAAGGCCTGAATACAAAAAATACAATGAGAATTTTAGTAATATGCAACATGACTTATGAAACCACAAGATTCTTATTACAGCTGTCCATGATGATACTGATGCTTCTATTTAGAAAAAAAAAAAGAATTTGAAGTAACTTTCCTTTGCTATCTCCATTATATTGAAAATTTGGATGATTAAAAAATGAATGTAGTCACTAACGTCTTGACTCAGACTATCATGAAAAATTAGTTTTACACACTAATTTTTATGGCTTTGTTTTATCTGTTTGCCTAAAATTGTTGATTTTGATGAATTTTACTGTCAGTGTTCATAATAATGTTACACACTAAAAAAAAAAAACATGGCTAATTATTTGTGGCCTGTGAAAATCAAATTTATCTGACCCATAAATGGAAACCTAATAGGTACAACTACCCCAGGTAAAAGTGAACCTGTGAGTAATAGAAATAAAGGGATAAGTATAAACTTCAGAGCTTCAGAACGAGAAACTTGCCTGAGGATACTGCTTAGAGTTCGTCTGAATATAAGTAAAAAAGTAAAGTTGGCAACCTTAGTTGAGGGTGACCCAAAGGTGTTCGCCAATGGTCAGGGAGGCCGGGGTTCAATCCCAGGTCAAGTCATGCCAAAGACTTAAAAAATGGTACTTGATACCACCTGGCTTAACACTCAGCATTATTAGGTAAGGATCAAGAGTAAAGTGGAGCAATCCAGGGAAAGGAGTAGCGCCCCTTTCTACACCTCAGTGTTGTAGCTATGGAAAAGAGAGCCTTCGGGTTAGCCTCAACTATGGTCAGCAAACTTTACTTTTGTCTGAATATATCGGCATATAATAAAGATGATTTTGAAATTTAGAAATGTTGTGTAAATAAAAATAGCTAAGATGGTAAAGTTAGTTTTTTTTGGTTTAATGGTGTATCAATCCTTGATGGTTATTTACAGCCAAATCTTGTTTATACATATATTAGATGATTTTTGAGTGAATAGTTTATAGGTAACATTTCTTAAACAAGATAGCTTCTTTGTTTGCACACAGATAAATGATAAGTATAGAAAATGATTAAATTACTATTTGACCCATAAATGGGATCCTAAAAGGTACAAAAACCAGATAAGGATAATTTTTTTTATTTTATGATATTTACCAACCCCTCCGCTCGGGCAGGATACGACACAAGGTCAATCTTTAAGCGGAGTTTAACAAGTTTTGAATTCAGAGTTGTCCTTCTCGTAGACTAGTTGCCTCACCAAGGCTGAAGAACCTAGTCTGCCCTACTATTTACCCATAGATGGAGGGAGAATAATTGTATTCATACCTTTCCCAAGGGTATTAGTGCTATGTGAAATGCAATTGGTCTCGTCCAGGATTTGAACTTGTGTCACCATGTCAATTTCCTACAACCATAACTATTACACCACGGGTACCGATTTTTGTTTATTTTATTATGGGTGGGGTTATCCCTCTGCAGGGAATGCAGCTAACATATTCTAGGCCACACTGATAAGGTGACATTCTAGAATGTCTGCTCCTAAATCATAAGTTATTTTAAAGTCAATGAGTATTTAAAAAATTTGAGAGAAATGTTAAATGATAAATTTTATTAATTCATTTATAATCCCAACAGGCTTCATCCGAGAGTGTTTATTATGATGCTCTTCAAAATTGGTTAAACTATCAGATATACAAACTTTAAAGAGTGTTCATGCATATGAAAATTGAATATCTTTAGTGAGATCTCATGATGAGAAAAATGGTTGTTTAAAAATATTTTCAGAGTTGAAAATAATTCTTTTTTTTCTTCTTTTTTACTTATCAATAATATATATATATATATATATATACACATATACATACACACACACACACACAGACACTCAGGTATATATATATATACACACACACACATATATTTATTTAAGAAACTCTCCAGATATAGGTATACATATACATACATGTAGATGCATAGAAATATATACATGTACAGGGTGACCCCACAAAAAAACAGAACCCATAGAGAAGTAATGAAATATTATGAGTTCTGTTTTTTTGGGGGGTCACCCTGTATATATATATATATATATATATATATACAAGCATATGTATACAGATGTATATATATAACTAAATGTGTTACATCTTTAGAATAAAGTTTTAAACACTTATTGCATCACAGAGATTTGAAAGAATGCCACCAACAGAAATGGAATATTCAAAACCTTCTCATCTTTTTCATTTCATTTATCATTTCAAATGCTCCAATGAAATATACATTTGTATATATGTATATATTCATACACATTCATATGCAAATATATATGTATAGATCTATATGTATGTATATATACATTCATAAGAATATATATCTATTCATACACACATGTATGAATATATATTTGTAGATATACATGCACCTATGTGTGTGTGTGTGTGTATATATATATATATATATATATATATATATATATACACACACACACACACACACACATATATATATATATAAAAAAACATATATATATGTATATAACAACACACAAGCATGTATATATGTATATAAAAACAAACACACACACACACATATATATGTAGGTATGTACACAATGCAAATATATATATATATATATATATACACACACACACACACACACACACACACAAGGCATATATATATAAACACATAAATACAACACACACATATATATATGTGTGTTGTATATATATATATATATATATATATATGCCTTGTGAGTGTGTGTGTATATATATATATATATATATATATTTGCATTGTGTACATACCTACATATATTTATATGTGTGTATACAAGACACACACACACACATATGTATATCTATATATATACACATACACAACACACAGATATATATACATACACAAACAACATGCATATATATTTATATATATATATATATATATATATACACACATACAACACGTGTATATATATATATATATATATATATATATATATATATATATATATATATATATAAATAATGAAATAATGACGAGAACAGAAAGACTGACTCACCCTGACTGGGAAGCTGTCCTCACTAACTGTATCTTTTATTTTTTCAGCGTAATGTGGATAGCGTTTGGCAAGTAAATCCATGAAAGCCTCTTGTTTCTTTTGTGAATCCTAAAACAGTTGAATATTTTCTTTTTTTAGTAAAAAAATAAATAAATAAATAGCAAAAAGAGCATAAAGAATTTTTTAGAATATTTATTTTACATCAGAAGAATTAAGTTATAGATACAAAGAAAATAAAGTCAATTCTATTATTTCTTTCAACTTTTTATTTCACTAAGTAGCATTTGATTTAATATCATAAAAATTTCCCAGTTGAAGCCTTTTCAAGAATTTAAAATTTTTGACTTTTTATTCTTTCATTTTAGCAGTTGATGCTTAAAAGTTTTCAGCTCAAACAAAAGTAGAATTTTAGGTTTTTTCTTTATTTTTCTCTAATTTTTATTGAAGAAAGACTCAAGAAATTTCAAAAATAATGCACAACTGATGTCCAACTATGGAATGAATATGTAAAATAGCATGTTTTACAGCTCTGGTTGGATTGAGAACTTTTCAGTAACCCTTCATATTTCTCAAGCTCTTTATTACACTTATATTATTAAATGTCATACTTTTCAAATTTTTTGATGAAGCATTAGCAACTATTATGAACAGGTAGTATATAACTATATTTCATACAGGTTTTAAAACTCTGAGCTCTCTTTCCAGCTTGCAACGCCCCTCCCAAAGACATCCTAGGTACCTGGTCGGAAATGTAAAATGTAATCTATTATTTAAGAGCCTGAGTGGATGCATAATTGCTTGGCAGTAGCAATGTAGAAATGGGTACCACCCAGTTGCAATTCTGGTTGACCAGGTGTGTAATATATATTATATATATATATATAAAAACACACCAGCCCATTGGCATAATGATTAGAGTGTTCAATAATGGCCGGGGAGACTGAGGTTCAATCCCAGACTGAGTTATACTAAAGACTCCGAAAATGGTACTTGATGCCTCCTTCAGCATGATAAGGTACCAATCAAGAATAAGTGGAAAAATCCAAAAAAAGGTGTAGCAGCCAACTTTTATATATATATATATGTATGTATGTATGTGTGTGTGTGTATGTATGTATATATTTTTTTAGATAAATGGTCAGTAGGGTTCTAAGGGTGAAGATAGTCACTGATGTCCATACGTGAGACAATATGATTGAGGATGAATATTCTAGACCAAAACAAAAATTTAAACATAAATCTCTTGCATTAGGAGGTGCCCGTGGTGGAATGGTTATCGTTGTAGGAAAGGACACGGCGACACGAGTTCAAATCCTGGACGAGACTGATAGCATTTCACATAGCACTAATACCCTTGGGAAAGGTATGAATCCAATTTTTCTCCCTCCAGTTATGGGTAAATAGTAGGGCAGACTAGGTTCTTCAGCCTTTGTGAGGCAACTAGTCTAGGAGAAGGAAAACTGAATTCAAACCTGTTAAACTCCGCTTAAAAAAAAAAAATTGACCTTGTGTCATATCCTGCCCGAGCGGAGGGGTTGGTAAATATGATAAACCTCCTGCATTAACATGAAAAGATTTCTTTACAAAACTCCTATGACATTTTTCACAAAAGAATATCAAAGATATTCACGATGTAAAATATATAATTGGGAAATGGTTTTATTTTTTATAACAATCATTTGTAATGACATGTTTTGCATAAAGTTTTAACAAACAAAAGACAAAAATTTTTTTAAAATATGTAACTGATTTGTTATCTTACAAGAATATCATGAATATTTCATTAAACAGTACTCATTGCTTTTTTTAGAAGCTTTGATAATGGCATGTTCTCTTTGTATGTCAAGCCACTTAGTTACCTCCCTTGTAAATCTTGTGATTACTAAATGTTTTGCAAACATATGAAATAGTTTAATTTTGTAGGAGTTTAAAATGTTTCAAGATTTTAAAACCTTTTATGGATTATCCTTACAATGCTTGCAAGTTTGTTAGAAATCTGCTAAAAAAGAGATGTAGCCTTAGATGTAGAGACAGAGATTTGGTGAATTATAACAGGTTTTAACAGGTGTTTCTCATATCTAATTCTTGTAGCTCAGAAATATCAAATTTAATAATATTCCAATTTTTTAGATGAAGGATCGTCAATTATTAACTAGTATGTCTTGCATGTTATTTCTTTAGCTCTTTATACACTAGGAATATTAAAAGTAATAATATTCTAGTTAGTTAGTTTGGGTTTTATGGCATATCAACCTTTGCAGGTTATTTAATGCCAGATCCATTTTTATACAAATAATCAGTTCTATTTCAAAAAATTCCGTTTAGCATGAGTACACAGTTGAATTGTCAAAAACATTTCTATTTCAAGCTATTCTGTTTTTGCAAACAGTTCTATTTCAAACAATTCAGTTTAGTATAAGTAGAGATTTTGTTTACATACAGTTAGATATTAAAACAGTTCTATTTCAAACAATTCAGTTTAGCATAAACACAGTTTACATGTCAAAACAGTTCTTTTTCAAGTAATACACAATTTAGTTCTATTTGACCCATAGATAGGACCCTATCGGGTACTACCACTCTGATCAGAGTGGACCTGAGAGCGATGGCTTCACATTTCCTAAAGCTCCAGCATTACTTGAACCTCATCATCAGATTGTTTAGTGTTGTTTCCTGGACACTCGTTTGGGGAGTCTTACCCCTTAGTAGAGATGCAGTTGGTGTATTCTATAGCCCCACTCAACTGGGCAAAATAATATTCTAATTTTTTGGATGAAGGATTGTCAATTATTAATTGTTGACTAATATTTCTTACATCTTATTCGTTTAGCTCTTTATACACTAGAAATATCAAATGTAATAATATTCTAATTTTTTGGATGAAAGATCGTCAATTATTAATTGTTGACTAGTATTTATTTCATTTTACTTTTGTTTTTTCTTTATTACACAAAGGACTATTGGATGTAATAGAATTCAAATTTCTTAGATGAAGAAATCGCAATTATAATTAGTTTTTGAGGTGCCCGTGGTGTAATGATTACCATCGTAGGAAATGGACACGGCGACACGAGTTCAAATTCTGGATGAGACTAATTGCATTTCACATAGCACTAATACCCTTGGGAAAGGTATGAATCGATTATTCTCCCTCTAGCTATGGGTAAATAGTAGGGCAGACTAGGTTCTTCAGCCTTGGTGAGGCAACTAGTCTAGGTGAAGTAAAACTCTGAATTCAAACCTGTTAAACTTCGCTTAAAAATTGACCTTGTGTCACATCCTGCCTGAGCGGAGGGGTTGGTAAATATGATATGATAATTAGTTTTTGACTAGTATTTCTTTTATCTTAGAACTGAAGCTCTTTATACACTAGTATTTACCAAATCCCTCCACTATAGGCAGGGTATGACAAGGTGAATTTTTCAGCAATGCTAGTTTGAACTTGGAGTTTTCCTTCTTTTAGATTGGTTGCCATACAAAGATTCAAGAGTCAGTCTCACAAACTACCTATAGCTGGGAGGAGAAAAGTTTTTATTCAAGCCTTTACCAAGGGTATTAACACTTTGTGAAATGCAAACAGCCTTGTCTAGGTTTTCAACTCAGGTCACTAACTCCATTTCCAAGGAAGACAACCCTTACAATACTAGTAATATTAAATGTAATTTTGAAATTTGTAAATTCAGCAGTAAATAATTTCTCGAATGTCATTATTTCAAAGTTGGACCGTTGTTGTCCTTTTGTAAAAGTGAGAGGCCTGAGCCAGTCAGGATCTTTCTCCTTTCTTTCAGTTAGTTTGGTTTTGTCCAGAAACAGTCTAAAGGCCAGTTTGCCAAGCAGCGTCTCGTCCATTCAGCCAACACTTGGATGTTGAGCCAGGTCAAAAAATCTAGAGATGCTTTCTGTTAGACTACTCCATCCCAAAGAGTCAGTTGTAAAGTTGGTGACCATAGTCGAGGGCAACCCAAAGGCTCCCTTTTAAATAGCTACTACACCAATGTGTAGGGGGAGCACTACTCCTTTCCCTGGATTGCTCCACTTTATCCTTGTTCCCTACCTTATAATACTGAGTGATAAGCAAGGATGGATTAAGTACCATTTTTTGAGTCTTTGGTATGACTCAACCTAGGATTGAACCCTGGTCTCCCGGGCTATTGGCAAACACTGACTATTATGCCAATGGGTCAAAATAGAGTAAAATTGTAGAGAAACCAAGAATGGCTATTCTCTCCTCAGAAAAAAAGGTTGCACACCACAGCTTACTCTGAGAGAGTAGGTTTTGGAGGACATTCTTGAGAAGAAGGACTAGAGAAGAAATTCAACACAAAATTTGAATTCCTCTGAGGACCAGGCACAGAGAAAAGGAAATATTCAACACCAGATAGAGAGTTTTTTTCCTGGCTGAAGGCAGACTATCTGTAGACTGAAATGAACCAGAAAAGAAAAAGAAAAGAACTCTGAATTTGAATATCAAGTGTGGGTATTTTGTTGATAAACTGTTTCATATTACGTTTTACTTCGTAATGGTCCAGTGATGAGTAAGTCTTTTACTTGTTCCAATTCTACCCTTCATATATTTTATGGTTATTTTACTCTATTACATTATTTTTATTTTATATTTATTTTTTATTCATGTTAAAGAGTTGAGTGTATAACTCTACCTGCACAGTGAAATATATGCTATTACGGTCACAGAATTGTTTTGTAAAATTTCTTTGGGAATAAATTCATTATAATGGGGAAAAAAGTTGTTTTGTCTCAAGAAATATAGTTGTTGCTTCTTTTTGCAAGTTAATGTTAGAGTAACTACGCCCTTCTCTTGTTTTTATTCCTTTTTTTCTACCTTACTTTCTCTCCCCTCCCCTACTAAGCCTCGGCTCACTGTTATCTAGGTTTACTACTATAGTCAAGGCTAAGTAAACTTCCATAACTTACTTTAATACCCATGTGTTACAAGCTCGGGATAATTAGGTTAATTTTGCATATGATAATAATTTTGTATTGTTAAATTCATTAAAGCAATAGTATTTGAATTTCTTTGATGAAATATTGTCAATTATCTGGTTTTTGACCAACATTTCTTTTGTCAAATTTCTGTTGTTTTAAGCACAACTTTTATATTGTTACGTAAGCAATTATCATTAAGGCTCGCAGACAGTATGGATTCCCTTGACTTTTTCTTTCCATCTGTCCCTACTGGTCATCATTCTTGGTAAGACCTTTAGACAGCATCCAGTGTTTGCAAATAGCAGATAAATCTAAATTTTTGTTGGTTAGCTAACACTGGAATTTCCATATGTAGGAATCCATAAGATAATGTTGCTTATGAGTTTGTCCTTACTTCCCCAGCAATACTCATCTTACTTGGATGATTTGTGAGATGGGAGGTAAGTGGCTATACAACTGCTGTTTAGTAGGGTACTGCTATGAGGACTTTTTCAAAACAGCACATAGCATTCTTGTGTAGCTCCCATCTAGCTTTTTCTACAGGAGTTTCATTTCCAAGTGGTGCAACCTTACAGTAGTACTGATATGAGTGCAGCTTGGAAGAATTCCTGTTTTAAAGTAATCATCATTATCAAGTCATGCTGAGAGCAAAGAATCCTTTGATTCTCTCTCTCTGTCCCTATAGTTCATCGCTCCTGGCAGGTCCTCTAGACATGGTTCAGTGTCCATACAGAGCTAGTGTGTGTACATATTTGCTGGTCGGTTAGCAATGGTGTATGCATAAGAGAACATTGCTTACAAGTTCATCCTTACTTCTACAGCAGTGCCCAGCATGTCTTGTTCATCTAACTTGAATGGTTTTTGAGATGGGAGGCAAATAGTTGTACAGCTGCTGCTTTGTGGGGTACTGCTTCCAGGATTTGTTAAAAACAGCATGTAAGCTGTAGCTATGTTGGTATTACTGCATGGTTGCACCACCCAGACTTTATTCATGATAGGTATTGCTTTAAAGTACAAGCTTTGAGTGAGATTCACAGTGATGGTAAAAAAATAACTGAAAAATTTAAATTGTCCCAGTAAGCAATGTTTTATCACAATGTAATGACCTGAGTATTTTTATACAACAAAAAAAAAAAAAAAAAAAAAAAAAAGACAGAAAAATAAAATTGATCCAAAATCAATAATATGTGGGTATCAAATAAGAAAAAAAAAAAAAAAAAAAAAAAAAAAAGATAGATAAATACAAAAATAACGATTTCCCAGGGGGTCTCTGACAGGAAGCACAATCTGTGCATGCCTGAAAAGATGGGCTTCCTAGTGTCAAAGAGAAACCCTCTCTCAGTTTCCCTTAATGTACCTTGACAAAATGGACGCTCCTTTTTCTCTTGATTACCAGTAGAAGCACAGGTGTGCTGAAGCCTCTGGCCTTAACCGTGTGTTGTGTCTTCTGCTTATAGCAGCATCAGCTGAACAAACCGACTGAACACAGACAACACATGGTGGACCCTCAAATTCATAATTTGCCAAAATGACTCATGATATTCCTTAAATGCCTCGGTGGAAGCACTGCCTTTTCTACTGGTTCAGGAAAATTTTCCCTACCCGAAAATAGTCGTGTACTCCAAAAATAAAAATTGAGCTTAAAGCTATTTCTGGCTCTTTCCTTTCCATCCTTAATTCCTTTGTAGCTTCGATAAACAAAAAGAAGATAAGTGAATGGAGCTAAGAAGGAAGGAGTCAGTTACCAACGTCAGAATTTCCCAACAACACCACCATTACCAAAATCTTTTACTCTATAAACACATGATTGTATGTTTATTTTTTGTGTGTAACTCCAGCCTTCTTCAGATACCTTTTGTCATACTCTTTAATTTGAAGCAATATACCTCCAAGGCGTGGCCAGCGGAATGATAACAGTTTAACCCTTTGATTCAAATAAAGGGTCAAAGTTCAGAATTCCCAGAAGGTTACTGAGTACAACAAAAGGCACCTGAAGAAGGTGAAAACATTTAGAGTATAGCAACTAAGATTGGTATAGCAGTTTGCAATGTGTACAGGATATCAAATGTCAATTGAGTAGTTTTCCTTCATTTACATAAGGGGGAATCAACAAGTTGGTTATTTCAGTAATGAAATGATTTACAAACAATTCAAACTATTACATCATATGAGAATTTTTTTTAAGCACAATCATATAATATGACTGTACTCATTCCAAAACATAGTAAGAAATCATTAAGTTTTTATTTGAATGAGACAGAAAAGCTGAAACTTTTTAGGTGCAGTACTTTCAAAGGGAGATAACTAATGTGTCATGAAATGTATATACATATTGCATATTTGAATAAAATGCATGTAAAAGTTTGTAGACGTTTTTTTTTTTAAACTAAAAACTGAATACACAATTGAAAGTTACTTTAAAGAGTTTGGGATTCAGTGTTGATTCAGTTTTTATTTATATTGTGTTGAGCGAGAGAAAGAAAGAAAAGTGAAAAGAAAAAGAAAAAAAATCTGAGCAAAAAAAAGAAAAGAAAAAGGTAAAAAAAAAAGAAATCAAAAAGAAAAAGAAAAAATAAAAGAAAAAGCAAAAGAAAAGAAAGATAAAAGCAAAAAAAAAAAAAAGAAAGAAAAGTCTGAGGAAATAAAAGAAAAAATTAAAAATAATAAACAAGAAAAAAATCTTCGACAAATACATAGCCAATAGTACATAATTATTTTTAAGAAGCAAAGATGATAATTGAAGAAGTATAGAGGAGGTGCCCATGGTGTAATGGTTATCATTGTAGGAAATGGACACAGCGACACGAGTTCAAATCTTGGACGAGATTGATTGCATTTCACATTGCACTAATACCCTCGGGAAAGCTATGAATCCACTTATTCTCCCTCCAGCTATGGGTAAATAGTAGGACAAACTAGGTTCTTCAGTCTTGGTAAGGCAACTAGTCTAGGAGAAGGAAAACTCTGAATTCACACCTGTTAAACTCCGCTTAAAAATTGACCGTGGGTCATATCCTGCCCGAGCGGAGGGGCTGGCTAAATATGATTGATGAAATATAGAATGGAGATGGTTCAGTTAGAAGCAATACACAGGTATATTTCATTAAGAATCAAGAAACAAATTTCTAAGATTAATAAATATATATCCCATAAATAGGTGCTTAAAAGTTCTCAGCCCAACCAATAAAATACACAACTAAAACCATGAAACGTTTATCTTAGTTCATATATTCATCCCCCAGAACTACACACTTGGCACATCTTTCTCAAATTTCTTTAACCCTTCCAAAAATTATTTTTAAAAAACGACACAACCTTCTTGGTTTGAGCAAGAATTTTTCAGAATTTCCTCATATACTTATTAATTAATTGACTGATTTTCACTTTTTAAATGCTGGAAACTTTTGCACATACATAATATTAAAATCTACATTTCAGTGCACTCCAACACAGCATTTAATAAATATTAAGAGTAACAAAATTAATGTTAACTCAAGACATTTTGGCCCAGTTGGCTGGGGCTGTAGAATATACTGACTGCATTTCTGCAGAGGGGTAAGACTCCCCCAACGAGTTGCCTGGATATGACACTAAACAATCTGATGGTGAGGTTCCAGTAATGCTGGAGCTTTGGGAATGGTGGAGTACCCCCTTTATCGCCATCACTCCCAGGTCCACTCTGGCCCGGATTGATTGATTGATTGATTTCTTTGTTTAATGGCATATCACACCTTTGTAGGTTATTTAATGCCAAAGCCATTCTCCTAGAAGAACAGCAGTGGTACTATTTAACCCATAGCTGGGAGGATAAGGGGGTTCATACCTTTCCCAAGGGTATTTGTCCGAAAGTGAATGTAATAGCGCGACTGGAGTACGAACTCGCGTACAACGATTCCACAGTCCATCGCTTTAACCATTACACCACGAGGACACCCCCCTCTGGCCTGGAGTTTTAGCATCTGATTGGGTTCTATCTATGGGTCAAATAGAACTAAACTGTGGACTTATGCTAAACTGAATTGTTTGAAATAGAACTGTTTATTTGTATTAAAATAGATTTGGCATTAAATAACCTACAATGGTTGATATGCCATCAAACCAAATCAAACTCAAGACATTAAGCTCGAATTATTTATAATTTTGATAAACCTACTTTCAAAGTTGTACCTTATTTTTTTCTTTGTTTAATGGCATATAAATATTCATGGGTTATTACTGCCAAAGCAATCCTTGCAGAATAACAGTTATAGAACTATTTAACCCATAGCTGGTGGGGGGGATAAGGGAGTTCATACCTCTTGTAAGGGTATTAGTCTAAAAGTGAATGTAATAACATGACTAAAGTTTGAACTTACCAACTATGATGTCACAGTTAGGCACATGAGCCACTATGCCACAGGGACATGAAATGGACATGGTAACACAAGTACAAATCCTGGACGTGGCTGACTACATTTCATATAGCACTAATACCCTTGAAAAAGGTATGGATCCGATTATTCTCCCTCCAGCTATGAATAAATAGTAGGGCAGACTGAGTCCTTGGTAAGGCAACCAGTCTAGGAGAAGGAAAACTCTGAAATCAAAGCTCTTAATCTCAGCTTAAAAATTGACCTTGTGTCATATCCTGCCCATGTGGAGGGGTTTGTAAATACACACTATGACAAAGAGACTCCCCTTCACCCAAGACTGATTTTAGGAAGTGCCCTGAGTATATAATGAGTATTGCCATTGGAAATGGAATTGGTGACCAGAGTTCAAATCCTGGACAAGTCTGTGTTTCACTTTGTGCTTATACACTTGGTAAAACATGAATTCATCTGTTCTGCTCCTAGCTATAGATAAATAATAAGGCAAATTGGGTTCTTTAGTCTTGGTTAGGCAACCAGTCGAGAAGGAAAAACCAGTTTTATTTTGCTGAAAAAGTGATTTTGTGACACATCCTGCCCATGCTAGGTTTTGGGATGAATGCATACTTGTACCATACCCATGATATGCACATGTGAAACGTACATAGAATGTTCATAACATATATACATAGAACATAGGAATCCCGAAACACAAAAAACACTTATGACTTCTTACCTCAGGTACGAAACTTTGTATTACCTTTGAGTTAAAAAGTTTTTCGACATAAGGAGAGAGATACAAATTTCTATGCTGACTTTTCCATCTGCCCCAAACCACGTGCGCACCTGACACAAGGCCATGGCGAGTAAGCGAAAGTCAACTGTCTTCTCCCGAGGCAGAACTCAATTCAACTAACTGACTTTTCTCAAATCTCAGCCCATGCTTCCGGTGCATGACGTCAATCACATCCCTGGTCACATCCCCTATCTGGGATTCTTATTGTGACATCTCTGAATGACATGCACGCGCATGTGAACACCTGCACTCATGTTTGCACCTAACTAACCTATGCACTGAGCCTGAAAGGTTCTCAGCCCAACTAAACCTAAAAGCAAGACATATAAAACGAAATCCCTCGGCCATTATATTACATACTTAAAGGTTGACTTTGGTGGCAAATAAGCTTAATGGCAAGTCTCAATCTGTTTATAAAATTTATAATTGTAAATAAATAAGAGATCAACAATTTATTATTTTATCTTCTTTAAAAATTTATAATGATAAAGATGAACATGAACACTGACACCCACTCCCACTATTAATATCATGTTGAAAATTGAACTGGAAATGCATTTATTCCCTAAGCTAATTTTAATTCTATTGTACAAACACAAATATTCCCTTTTTTGCTTTTTGTATTAAATTAAATTGAATCATAATATAATTTTACCAAAGGAAAAATTAAATAAAATTTAATTTTCTTTTAATTCAAAGATACTATAATTTTATTATTTTTCATAAAACATTTCCCAATTAAAATGGATATTATTAGGTATTATTTATTACCAAACTTGACAGGATTAAAACTCTGTATCTAAGAGCCCAATTGGCTAGAGCTGGAGAATACACCAACTGCATCTCTGCATAGGGTTAAAACCACCCCAATAAGTGTCCTGGATATAATATTAAATAAATCTGATGGTGAGGTTCCAGTCCTGGAGCTTTGAGGAATGTGGAGTTCTCCTTCATCGCTATAACTCCCAGGTCAACTCTGATCCAAAGAGGAAGTACCTGATAGGGCCCCATCAATGGCTCAAACCGAACTATATGTATATCCACTTAACTGTGTACAAACAAATCATTGATGTTAAATTACATTGTTAATGTTACATAGCAATACTTGAAACCAAGTTACTAATTCTTGAAACCATTTAACTATGTGCAAACAAATAAGCTCAAGCTCATTTAAAAATTATCTTCAAACTATGCATTTATATATAAACAGGATGTGTCATTAAATAACCTGTGTGGCTTAATATGCTAGAAAACCCCACCAATCGAACCAATTCTGTATTAAAGAAAAAAGGATGGATTGAAAATGTACTTACTATATAGATCTTTGCATTGTGATGCACATATTTTTGTTGGTTTGTAGGTTAACAAACCCTTGTTGAGTTACTTTAAGGCCAAGGTCAGTCTTTTTTAGAAACCATTATATGGTTCCAAGTAGATTTGTAGGTTAACAAACCCTTGTTGGTTTGTAGGGTAACAAACCCTTGTTGAGTTACTTCAAGGCCAAGGTCAGTCTTTTTAGAAGCCATTATATGGTTTCAAGTAAGTTTATAGGTTAACAAACCCTTGTTGAGTTACTTCAAGGCCAAGGTCAGTCTTTTTTAGAAGCAGTTATATGGTTCCAAGTATTCCTATCAAAATTGAATAATTTTCAAAAGGATCTATTTGACAGAACCCTAACAGATACTACCGCTCTAGGTCAGAGTGGACTTAGGAGTAATGACAGTGAAGGGGGGGGGGGCTCAGAACTGGAGGCTCACCACTTGGTACAGGTGAGTATCATACCCAGTACACCTCATTTGGTGGAGTTTTACCCCACTGCAGAGGATATAGTTGATATAATTTTGATTTGCTAACAAGAACATTGCAATAAATTCCACATTAATCTTAAGCAAAAAATATCAGCTTAATCTTGTCACAACAAACTTCAATTGAAAATGTAGGTTTGTTGCTCACAACAGAAGAATCCTCATCAACCACCAGGGACAACGGAAATAAGATTGTGTCTTTGTGCTTAAAAAAAACAAAACTTTATACTGACCCTCATTTGTTGGTTACAAAAGGAAAATCCACTATATATATATATATATATATATATATATAAAATTTTTTAATTGGTCCAATGAGAGGAAGCAAAGTAAATACGTTAAAAGGAATAGGTCCACAAGTGAATTTGCTTTCAGGTTATTTATTCTTCTTCAACACATGTTTCTGACAATTTAAGTTGTCTTCAGAAAGTAAAGGTTTTATTTGAGTGTTACCTTTGGTTTTTATATTGGTGACTGTTTGGATAGGATTGTGGTTCTTTTTAATTCCAGGTTTTGTGCCTGTGAATGTCCACTCTGAGTTATATATATATAAATTTTTTTCTCACCTCCTAATGTCAATTTTATTATTATAAGTTTCATGATTTTGAAAAAAACATACAATCTTCAGATGAAAAATCTGAGTCATGGGTTTTACCATAAGATCATATGAAAACTATATTATGAGAAAACTATTAATTTTGGTTTTATCCTGCTCTATCAACCTCTATAAATGCACAATTCTGAGTTAAGAAAAAAGGTTTTTATAACACTTTGATTCATTTCACTATAAATATATACATATATGCATGCAATGAGAATTTCAGTAACATATAAATAATAACTTAAAATCAGAATTTGTGCAAACAGAATGGGTTTGTTCACTACCTTCCCCTAAGTCTTAGGTAATGCCCTGGTTAGGGATTGTACTAGATAGAAAGCAATAACAATATATATAGGAGTGTATATCATTTATATATATATATATATATATATATATATATATATATAGTGTGTGTGTGTGTATATATGCACACACAAATAATATACCCTCCTATATATATTGTTATGGCTCTATCTAGTATTTTTGTGTGTGCGTGTGTCTATATATATATATATATATAGTGTGTGTGTCTATATATATACACACACATACACACAATAATAATAAATCAGTTAAATTCAGAATTTGTGAAAAACAGAATAGATATATTCACTACCTAGGTCTTGGCTAATGACCTGGTCAGGAATTGTATTAGAAAGCAATGAGAATATATATATATATATATACACACAATAATAATAATCACTTAAATTCAAAGTTTGTGCTAATAAAATGACTTGATATATTCATGAGCTTTCTGTAGGTCTTGGGAAATGACCCTGGAAGGGATTGTATTAAACAGAAAGCTAAAAATAATAACAATGATAATAATTGATAGTGCCTAATCTAGAAACAAAAATTAAAAAAAACAAACATCTATTCAAAATGATGAATTCCAATAAAACACATATATGTTACAAACATAAGAGCATAGAATTGTCAAATCATAACATATATGTTAAACATGTTACGAACATAAGCGCGTAGAATTGTCAAATCCAAAAAGTAGATTATTTACCTGTCAGATGATTGAGCCATCGTAACCTCAGGTGAATTTTTGAATATAAATTAAACACAGAATTAAAGATTACTAATATACAAAAAAGAAAAGAAAAAAAAAAGAAAGAAAAAAAAGACAAAAATGGAAAAAAAATAAATCAATATTTAAGTTTTAAAGAACATATAATAGAAATCCTATACTGTTCAAATGAAACAGCAAAATACTTATATATATGTTATCTGTTGTTGAATATATCTGGCTATTATAGAAAGGTAAGTCCAGTCAGAGAAGTAGCTGTCTTAAGAAAGCACTTGCCAGTAGCAAGATCAGTCACTGGGAGAACGTAAATTAAAATCTTACTCACTGCAAGGCCACCCTAATTTACATCTCAAAATAGACAGAAAATAATTATCTAAAAATACATTTGTAAGTTTAGGTAAAATACTGAAATAAAAAGACGTTTTTTTTTAATTAATTTTTATTTAATAGAATGATATACAAAGGTCAGCTGAAAAGTTCATTGGCTGACCATGATACTCTCGTGGAATGAGATCAAACAGAGTTTATTTTTAAACAAGTCCCCCCTTTGCTGTGCACACATTTATTCCATAGGTGTTGTAGTGCTTGGATCCCATTGGTCAAAAAGTCATCAACAGCTAGATATATTTTTTTAGATATATCTCTTATATAAACTTTACATTTGTTGATTCTGGTTTGTTTACTTATACCAAATGAATCACTGTATTTTAATGACAAAGGGGATATAAATGAAGGATTGTTTATGTCAACAACTCATTTCCACTGTCATAGAATATAATGACTGTATCCCTAAGGAGGGCTGAGACCCACCTCCACAAAAAAAGGAGTGTCCTGGGTAGAACACTAAACTGCATCTGATAGTAAAGCTCCAGTTCTGGAGATCTGGGGAGTGTGGAGTTCCTATTCATTGCCATTACTCCTAGATCCACTCTGACCAGGAGTGATAGTACCCATTAGGGTCCTATTTAGGGGTCAAATAGATCTGTTTAAAAACTATTTGTATTCAATAGGAATCCCATATAACTGTAAATTATTTGTATTAATAATAGTTACTAGAAGCTATAATTGTTTATGAAAGATTATTATTAGTTAGTTGAAATCATATAACTGGATATAGACAAATGATTATTATTCAATAGAAATGATTACTTGAAACAATATAATCATTGCTAAAGATTATTATCAGTTAGTTGAAATCATATAACTGTATACAGACAAATGACTTGTATTAAATAGAAATAATTACTTGAAACAATATAATCATTGCTAAAGATTATTATCAGTTAGTTGAAATCATATAACTGTATACAGACAAATGACTTGTATTAAATAGAAATAATTACTTGAAACAATATAATCATTGCTAAAGATTATTATCAGTTAGTTGAAATCATATAACTGTATACAGACAAATGACTTGTATTAAATAGAAATAATTACTTGAAACAATATAATCATTGCTAAAGATTATTATCAGTTAGTTGAAATCATATAACTGTATACAGACAAATGACTTGTATTAAATAGAAATAATTACTTGAAACAATATAATCATTGCTAAAGATTATTATCAGTTAGTTGAAATCATATAACTGTATACAGACAAATGACTTGTATTAAATAGAAATAATTACTTGAAACAATATAATCATTGCTAAAGATTATTATCAGTTAGTTGAAATCATATAACCGTATACAGACAAATGACTTGTATTAAATAGAAATAATTACTTGAAACAATATAATCATTGCTAAAGATTATTATCAGTTAGTTGAAATCATATAACTGTATACAGACAAATGACTTGTATTAAATAGAAATAATTACTTGAAACAATATAATCATTGCTAAAGATTATTATCAGTTAGTTGAAATCATATAACTGTATACAGACAAATGACTTGTATTAAATAGAAATAATTACTTGAAACAATATAATCATTGCTAAAGATTATTATCAGTTAGTTGAAATCATATAACTGTATACAGACAAATGACTTGTATTAAATAGAAATAATTACTTGAAACAATATAATCATTGCTAAAGATTATTATCAGTTAGTTGAAATCATATAACTGTATACAGACAAATGACTTGTATTAAATAGAAATAATTACTTGAAACAATATAATCATTGCTAAAGATTATTATCAGTTAGTTGAAATCATATAACTGTATACAGACAAATGACTTGTATTAAATAGAAATAATTACTTGAAACAATATAATCATTGCTAAAGATTATTATCAGTTAGTTGAAATCATATAACTGTATACAGACAAATGACTTGTATTAAATAGAAATAATTACTTGAAACAATATAATCATTGCTAAAGATTATTATCAGTTAGTTGAAATCATATAACTGTATACAGACAAATGACTTGTATTAAATAGAAATAATTACTTGAAACAATATAATCATGTATGAATTACTAATATTAGATAGGAATACTTGAATCCATCCATGGGTATTCAAATTATTTGTATTGTATAAGAATATTTGATATCATAAGTGTGTGCAAAAAGCTTTTAAGAAGCAACAACAGAAAAAAATATAAATATACAATGAATGCAATTCTCTAACCTCTAGATATAAAAACTATAGATGGGTTAACATGCTGTTAAAATCAAGCAACATATTTCTGTAGTTGTCTGAAGAGATGGTCCTTAGGTGAATGTTGTGAAGTCAGTATCCTCTTATCACAGAGATGAAGGACTATGCTGTGGCTTTGGACAAGCACCCATATCAAACAGTAATTTTTACTGTTTCTCTGGCAATCATTAGTTGATCACTGAATATTCTATGATTTATTTTCAGAGTGTATTTATTTGAAATTTGATTTTACAAAGATATTTGGAAGACTACTTTGTAACTCATCAAAGCCCAAAACTTGAGGTATGGTAGATGCCTCACTGTCATTGTATGAAGGGTAATGGTTTTGGGTTTCTTTGCTTAATGGCATATCAACTTTCATGGGTTATTTACTGACAAATCCATCCTTCTAGAAGAACAGCAGTGATGCTATTTAACCCATAGATGGGAAGATAAGGAAGGTCATACCTTTCCCAAGGGCATTTGTCCGAAAATGAATGTAATAGCGTGAGTTCAAACTCGCTTACTACGATTCTGCAGACCAGTGCTTTAACCATTATCCCATGAGGACACCTCCATGAAGAGTAATGTGTTTATATATGTAAATATATGCTCCCCACTGGAGGATGAGCTTTTGAGTGAAGAATGGCTGGCTCCCACATATGCATAAATGCAAAGCTCTTCTCATGAATTTAGTACTCATATATATATCTAAAATATTGCTTTGCTTTCATTGAGATGATGATAGATCAAGATTAAGATGTTAGACTGTTGAAAAAGCAACCAGGTTTCAATTCCTGCTTAAAGCATCTCATGTGTCTAACCACACTGAAGAGTTGTGATACAACAAAACAGCTTGTCTGTGGTTAACAATATATATACTCCCCACTGGGGGATAAACACTTAAGTGAAGAATTGCTGGCTGCCACATATGCATAAATGGAAAGCCCTTCTCATGAATTAAGCACTCTGGTAGCTGATAAGAATATATAAATATATACCTAAAAAATTCCTTTGCTTACACTGAGATGAGGATAGATCAAGGGTAAGATGTCCAACTGACCTAAAATCAGCCGGATTTTGATTCCCACTTGAAGCATCTTGTATATCTAACCACACTGAAGAGTTGTGATACAAAGAAACAGTCTAACTGTGGATGACAATAACACACACACACAAGAGACTTTCAATAGATAAGGTGAATTTTGTCTAAGCATTTGGCTATAAGAAGCACAATTTACAGTTGCACCTTTTTCAAGAAAAATTAAAACTGATCTAGACTAGTTCTAGCTCTCTTGGTATTCTTATTTCATTCTACTTAGTGTTGGTGCTTTTTCTTTGGGCTAGACATTGCAGTGCTGGTTGATTATTTTCAAGCAGTACAAATGTATTGAGTCTTTTAGTTTTTTATTAAATTTTTCCCCCTAGATATCAGTTTGTGTACCATTTTTCTTAATTTACAAATTTGTATCATCTGGGATTTTTTTTCACACCACTAGAGTTATAGTATAGATATGAAAATAAAAAATAGAATTTTATATATATATATATATATATATATATGTGTGTGTGTGTGTGTGAGAGAGAGAGTTTGTAATGCAAGTTTTAAAATGAAAAGGTTGATTTTTAGCAGTAAAAAAATTCCTTCATCCAGAAAAAAAGCAGGTTGTTAATTTGTTACTTAAAAAAAAAAAAAAGAGAGGAAAAAGAAAATGAGAGAAAAATAAAAGGCTAAAAAGAAGGGAAAATGAAAGAAAAAGGGTGGAAAAATGAAAGATAAAATGAGGGAAAAAATGAAAGAAAAAAGGAGGGAAAAAATGAAAGAAAAAAGGAAAAAGTAAAGAAAAAATTAAAGAATGAAAGAAAAAAGAAAAAATGAAAGAAAAAAGGAAAAAATGAAAGAAAAAGGGAAAAAATGAAAGAAAAAGGGAAAAAATGAAAGAAAAAGTGAAAGAAAAAAATGAAAGAAAAAAGGAAAAATGAAAGAAAAAAGGAAAAAAGGAAAGAAAAAAGGAAAAAAGGAAAGAAAAAAGGAAAAAAAGGAAAGAAAAAAGGAGAAAAAATTAAATGAAAGAAAAAAAGGAGAAAAATGAAAGAAAAAAATGAGGGAAAATAAAAGGAAAAAATTAGTGGAAAATGAAAAAAAACAAAAAACAAAATGGAAAAAATTGGAAACTATGAAAAAAGGAAGGGAAAATATGAATAGAAAAAGGAAGTAAAGAGGAACAAAAAAAAAGGGAAAAAATAAAGAATAAAAAAAGGAAGGAAAAATGTGGGGTAAAAAATGGAGGGATAAATGAAAAAAAAAAAAAAAGAAAGAGGGGAAAAATGGACGAAAATATAAATTTTAAAAATTTCCTTGGGAAATATGTGAAGGAAAAATGGGTTGAACAAAGAATCTAAACAAAAGAAAAGAGAAATGAGGTGAACTCTAGAGGTAAAATAGAGAAAAAAATAAAAAGAGGAAAAAGAAAAAATTTTTTGCAAAGAAATTTGATTTAAATGAATGTGTTGCCTGAACAAATTGTTGTTATTTGTTACCCCACCATTTTCAAACAGCTATTACTGAGACTTTAAATACACACAGTACTATAAATACTTTACAGTCTTCAACTGCAGTAGGCTAAAAACCTGCCAAGTACTAATGATTATAAATTGACTAATTATGTAATTCTTGTCTGTCTTAACCAAATATTATAGGATTACAAATTTTCTGGTTATTATTAAAATAATTTTTTTTTTTTTATTTCCTTTAAAAGACTGAGTTTTGTACAAGTAATTATTATAACCTTGTGCCAGATAAAAATAAGTTTAATCCTCTTTCTTTATATTTTAAAAAAGTAGATATCATTTGATTCCAAAAATTTGTAATGTTTTGGCCATTAGATGCTATCAGGAGCATTTAGTTTAAACTAACTTCATTAAAAAAGATTGGTTAACATGTTCACTGCTACCTTGGATAATTAAACTCTTACATTAAGTTATCTGTATTTTTGTTAGTGTTATCACTAAAATTAGCTATATAAGACTGCTTATGCTTTATCTTGGTAAACAAAAATCAATTTATTAATACATTCACTGCTACTTTGGATATTTGAACCCTTATATGTATACTACCATGTTTTTATTTGATTGATTTTAACAATACGTCAACCAGTCAAGGATTATTTCATGCCTAGAGGTTGTACGTTCATTTATACTTTTTTATGCAGCTGCTTAAGAGGGTTTTTTTTTTTTAATTTTTTGCACATGGTCCTTTAAAATACAAATAATTTTTAAACAGATCTATTTGAACCATGGATGGGATCCTAACTAGCACTACTACTCTGAGAGAGAGTGGACCTGGGAGTAATAGCAATGAAGGAGAAATCCACACACCCAGGATCTCCAAAAACGAAGCCTCACCATCAAGTGCAGTTTAGTATCCTACCTCCCTTTTTTCTTAGTAAGGTAGGCTTACCCATGTGCAGGAGATACTGTCAGTATATTGTAAGTCCTACCAACAGGATTATATATATATATATATACACACACACGCATAAGACAAACTGCTTTTAAAATGTTTAGGCAACTTAAAGGAAAAATATAGCTTATAAGAAAAAAAAAAAAATGATTAAATAACATAATTATATTTCATGGTGGAGTGACTTTAAAAGACATGTAAAATATCAGGTGAGACCTGGGAAACACGGAGTTAGTTAATAGATAGACAGAATGATCAATCTGTTCAAATGCTCTGAAATTTTGTTTTTGAACATGAGTTCCATCATGGAGTGATTTTGAAAAATATGTAAAATATCAGGTGAGACCTGGGAAACAATGAGTAACGCACATAAGACAAACTGCCCCCCAAATGTTAATGGGAAGAAAAATAGCTAGAAAGAAAAAAAAGTGATAGAAAATAACATTATTCATTCCATGGTGGAGTGATTTTAAAAGATGCGTAAAATATCTGGTGAGACCAGGGAAACACTGAGTAAATTGACAGATAAACAGAATGATCAATCTGTTCAAATACTCAGAACTTTCGTCTTTGAACTTATGTTTTGTACTTCAAAGTTAACAGAGAAAATGAAACATCTTATGAAAAAAAAAAAAAAAGAAGAAAGAAAGATGAAGAAAAAGAAGAAGAAAAAAGTAAGTATTGTAAAATTAGAAAAAAAAAAAAAGGAAAAAAGAAAGTACAAACAAGAAAGGTGTAAAAATCAGGTTAATGCGAGAGTGAGACACAAAAGTGATAATGATATTAGAGAACTCCGGTGAACAGTAGTAGAAGAGAGAGAGAGTTGACAAGAAAGCAGAACCTTTCGACTAAAGACAGAGGATAAACTATTAAGGAGAAGTCGTAAGCGTATAGAATTCTAGTGATGGCAAATGAGCAGAGTACCACACTGATTGTATTACATGCTTCACAGAGAGTGACAAACTGGCTGAGATCTAAAGAACTCGCAGCCTCTTCTAAACAATACAGCCTTCTGGAAAGAGAAGATATTAATGATAACGATTGCCAAGAGAGATCACTGGGGACTGCAATTTGCAGTGTAGAAAAAGAAAAGACTAATAAAAAAAAAATCAACATCTTTAAAAAAAAAAAAAAAAAAAAAAAGACAAAAATTGTGGGGGGGTGTCCTCATGGTGTAATGGTTAAAGCAATGGACTGCGGAATCGTAGTACGCGAGTTCGTACTCCAGTCGTGCTATTACATTCACTTTCGGGCAAATACCCTTGGGAAAGGTATGAACCCCCTTATCCTCCCAGCTATGGGTTAAATAGTACCACTACTGTTCTTCCAGGAGAATAGATTTGGCATTAAATAACCTACAAAGAGTTGATATGCCATTAAACAAAGAAACCAAACCAAACCAAAAATTGTGGGTGAAAAGGATAACATATAAAAAGAAAAATTATAATTGAAGATGAAAACATTTTATTTATTTACTTAGTGAAATCAAAACCACTTATAACTTTATCCATGAATACGAGGTTTGGTTGAAAAGTTCATAGGCCAACCAAGATCTATTATACGAATGCAAATAATTCTATTAAATAAGTTTACTTTCTGTTGATACTAGACCTCAGGTGAAACCTACCAACCAGTTTTTCAAAATTGTTATGTATGTTACACATAAATACACAAGTAGACATCAAGAAACAAACTTCTAGATTTCATAATTATATCTTTTTAGGTTTTATATCAGCTACGGACAATAGCACTGAGTACTTTTTTTTTTTTTTTTTTACACAAAAACTTTTCTCATTAGCATGTCTTTTTTACTTGTGTGTGTGTGTGTGTGTGTGTGTGTGTGTGTCACACATACACACGCGAACTTCAAGAAACAGACTTCTAGATTTCATAATTATATCTTTTTAGGTTTTATATCAGCTATGGATAATAGCACTGAGTACTTTTATTTTTTTTGACACAAAAACTTTTCTTATTAGCATGTCTTTTTTACTTGTGTGTATATATATATATATATATATATATATGTGTGTGTGTGTGTGTGTGTGTGTGTGTGACACATACACACGTGAACTTCAAGAAACAGACTTCTAGATTTCATAATTATATCTTTTTAGGTTTTATACCTGCTTTGCAACAATAGCACTGCATACTTTTTTGATACAAAAACTTTGCTAATTTGCATGTTTTTACTTTATATATATATGTCATCCACTGACTGACTGTTTCATTGTATCCCAACTCTTCAGTGTGGCTAGACACATAGGGCACTTGAAGTTGGGATCGAAACCCACCCAACTTTACGCTAGACTTAGTATCAGACTGCTCGGCCAACAAGCGTACCACGTCAACTAGGGAATCATAAGGTATTAAGTAGCAGCGTTTATTTGTTTACATTTTATACTTTACCAGATACAAGAGTGCTCAATTCGTTCGAAGAGCTATCGTTGAGCTGAATGATACACAGAAAAGAATGAGTGCTTAATATATTTATTCAGCACCAGTATCCAGTGCTAACAGATAGATACAAAAAGACACAGTACAATAAGTTACAAACAATTAACAAGAGAAATTACAATAAATTGAGGAGGGTCAATAAACTGTATAGCCAAATGAAGTAAGATAAATCTAAATATTAATCAGCTTATTAAATCAACCCTCAAAGTCTTTAATTGTAGGCTATTTATGGCTGTGAGCCAGTCCATCTGATAAAGTGCTGAAGGAGTGTCTAGCCACTCTACAGCAATATATATGTTACACACACACACTTCAAGATTTCATAATTATATCTTTTTACAACTATACAATAGCATTGAGTACTTTTTGATGCAAAAACTTTTCTTATTTGTATGTTCTTACTTTATATATATATATATATATATATATATATAATGCCTAAAAGAGCCAGAAACTGCCAACTTAAGTTTCACCTAACAGATCTTCAGGATAATTCTGACTAAAGAGTGTTGGCCCAAATGACATTTTATTATTTGTGGCCACCAGAAAGAATAAAAAATAGCATAAAAAAAAAAATCAAACCCAACAACTGTATGTTTACACACACACACACACACAACTATTGTTAGCTGAAAAGTTCATAGGCTGACTAAAATACTCTCATAGAATTTCAACCAAATGATGTTTATTTTTCAATATAGTCTTCTTTGCAGTGCACATACTTTTTCAATCAGTGTAGCATTGAATGGATTCCATTGGAAAAAAATTATCTACAGCTGATATGATGTCATCATATGAACTTTTCAGCTCACCCTGGTAAACTTCTAATATTTATTTTAGCCCTTTGCTGGAAGGGCCAAGAATATGCAGACTGCATCCCCTGTAAAGGAGTAAATCCCCCCCCCTGCCAAAAGATCTGTCTTTGGTATGAGAATTATGGCATCAGAAGTGTTGGCGAGTTGAGGAAAATGGTTGGTTGTGTTTTATGGCACATCAACCCTTGTAGGTTATTTAATGCCAAATCCTGTTTATACATATACATATGGAAGTAAATAATGGAAAAGAATATGACAGTATGCAAAAAATTGAAAAACAAAGTAATCCGACAGTGATGAATTTATTATGATGGAAAGTTGACGTTAAAACATTTCTGTTTTGATGACCCTTCATTAGGACTATAAAATGGTGAAACAAATGTTGGTAGAACAACGATGGATGTTTTTGTATTTTATTAAACATCCATCATTGTTCTATCAACACACTTGTTTCACCATTTTAAAGTCCTGATGAAGGTTCATTAAAACCAAAACGTTTAAACATCGACTTTCCTACGTAATAAATTCATCACTTTTGGGTCAGTTTGTTTTCTTCACATACACACACACACACACACACACACACACACACACATATATATATTAAATACATAATTTGTAAATGAATAGTCTGTAGGTAACATTTTAAACAAGCTAGAGCTCATTTGTTCGCACCCAGTTAAATGGTTTTAAGCATTGCCATCTATAACTCAGTTTTATTTGCACATAGTTCAATGGTTTCAAGTATTGCTATGTAACACAAATTTTTTTAATTCAACATTGGTCATTTATTTGCATACAGTTAAATGGTTAAATATTTCTATTTGACCCATAGATGGGACCCTAACAAATTCTACCACTCCAGGACAGAGTGGATCTGGGAGTAATGGCAACGAAGGGTTACTCCACATACACTTGAATTACAGCATTACTGGAGCCTCAACATTGGATTGTTGTGGTGGAGGAGTCTTCCACCTTTACAGAGAGGCAGTCAGTATATTCTACAGGTCCAGCCAACTGGCCTGGGAGAATGAAGTCCGTTAGTTATTGAAATCTTTTTTTTTTAAGTCACTCACATAAACAGGAATAATGAAGAAATAAAGCACAGAATGAAAAATGTGAAGGAAGAATAAATTAAAAAAGAAGAAGGGAGGTGCCCAAGGTGTAATGGTTATCATCGTAGGAAATGGACACGGCAATACGAGTTCAAATGCTGGACGAGACAGATTGCATTTCACATAGCAGTAATACCCTTAGGAAAGGTATGAATCCAATTATTCTCCCTGCAGTTATGGGTAAATAGTATGGCAGACTGGGTTCTTCAGCCTTGGTTAGGCAACTAGTCTAGGAGAAGGAAAACTCTGAATTCGAACCTGTAAAACTCTGCTTAAAAAATTGACCTTGTGTTATATCCTGCCCGAGTGGAGGGGTTGGTAAATATGTAAAAAAGAAGCTGAATGAGTGAGAAGAAATATGAACTGACACAGAAGTATAAAAAATTTATCATGAGAAGAAGAAAAATAGAAAAAAACGTAAAAGATTGAACAGTGTAGTATATTAAGTTAATTTTTCTTCAAGTCAAACTGAATATTTCCTTGTGCTACTGTGAAAATGGAATTTCTCATTACCTGAGAGAGACCAGGTTGCATGACTAACAAATGTACAATACTGGACAACTCCCCCTCCCCCAAAAAGCACAAAAACAGACAGGGAAAAAACTGAACCATTTTTTTTTTATCATTGCTACAAATTTTGTAGAAACTTCAATGACTTAAACTCATATAGGAAGTGTTTATTTTATTTGAATATTGTTTTCAAAAGTTCCCTTAGTTGTCGTGAAAAGTCATAATTTTCTAAAAAGAAAATTCTCAAAAATACCAAAAAATAAGAAATTCCTTAGAATTTTTTTCTTGATTTCTTTTCCTAATTTGTGATTCATCCTTTGCTTATGGTTAATTGTTACATGATAAATCAGTGAGATCAATTTTTGATATGTAGGGTAGCATTTAAATTAGGTCTTGAGCTGTTAAGCTTGAGGAAAAAATACAAAAGTCAATGAGTTTAATGGACAACCTTTGAACTCAAAGTCAATCTGAGAACATGACACTTATTGAAGAGCCTCAGTCGGGGGACTAAAAAAGTTTAAGAGCTAGAATTAGCCAGTGAGAAACATCCAACCTGAGCAGTTGAATGCACCATTTTCACTTTATCATTAACTCTGTGTTGAGGCCACAACAAGTGAAAAGTCAACATTAAATAAAAGGTAAAATGGGTACATGAAATTGCGGTTGCTTTATCAGTCCTCATCAAACAATAACAAGGTTTGGTTTGTTTTTTTTTGGCATATCAACCATTGTAGGTTATTAATGTCAAATCCATTTTCAGTCATATAAAGTAAGTAAAGTTGGCGACAGTAGTCGAGGGTGACCAGAAGGCTCCCTTTTCAATAGCTACTACAACAAAATGTAGGAGAGGGCGCTACTCCTTTCCCTGGATTGCTCCACTTTACCCTTGATACGTATCTTATATTGCTGAGTGTTAAGCAAGGAGGTATCAAGTACCATTTTAAAAGTCTTTGGTATGATGCGACCAGAGATTGAACCCAGGTCTCCCGGATCATTGGTGAACACCCTACTCACTATTCAGTCATATAAACAGTTTTATTTCAAATAATTCAGTTTAGCATACAAAACAGTTCTATTTCAAGCAATTTAGTTTAGCATAAGTGCACAGCATAAGTTCTATTTAACCCATATATAGGACCCTATCAGGTACAACTAGTCAAGGCCAGAGTGGACATGGGAGTAATGGCAATGAAGGGGTATCCGCATTCACCAAAGCTCTAGTATTATAGAATCCTCATGATCAGATTGTTTAGTGTCATATCCAAGACACTTGTTGGGTGAGTCTTACTTCTCTGTAGAGAAGCAGTCGGTATATTCTACAGCCCCTGTCAACTGGGCAACACAGTTTAGTTCTATTTGACCCACAGATAGGACCCTACAGGTGCTACCACTCCGGTTCAGAGTGGACCTGGGAGTGATGGCAATGACGGGATACTCTGTATTCCCCAAAGGTCTAGCATTACTGAAGCCTTACCATCAGAATGTATAGTGTCATATCCAAGACACTCATTGGAGGAGTCTTACGCCTCTGTAGAGAAGCAGTAGGTGTATTCTACTGCCCCAGCCGACTGGGCAACCTATAACAAGGATAGCAATACAAAAGAGATATCCGACCGAGCAACCAAGGTGACAAGATGACTGGAGAAATAATGAAGAATGAACAGAAGTGAGGAGAGAACATGGGAGCTGACTGATCAGAGTGTAAGGCCCATAGTTATAAAACATATAGAATGGTTGAAGAAGGACCATATATAACATAGTAAGAAGTTGTTTGAAAAGGTTAAATTGTGGCATATAATGATTGTGGACTGTCACTTCATATTCTAAAGAAACTGAAGCACCATCATTCATCCTGATCATTGTTAATCACTCGTTGAATGCATTACTAAACGCTATCAGACAGTAAATGATGCAAATGGAAACACTATCAAATATTAAGTGGTTATAAGTAAAAGTTGTAAAGTTGGCGATTGTAGTCGAGGGTGACCAGAAGGCTCCCTTTTCAATAGCTACTACACTGAGGAGTAGGGGAGGGCGCTACTTCATTCCCTGGATTCTCCACTTTACCCTTATAATTCTGAGTGTTAAGCAAAGAGGTATCAAGTACCATTTTTAAAGTCTTTGGTATGACGTGACCTGGGATTGAACCAATGTCTCCTGGACCATTGGCGAACACTCTACCCACTCATGACTTGTCCTAAACTACAATTATCTCGATAGTTTTTAACAATTTCAGCTTTCTTATTTTTTGTCCAATACTGAATATTTCCTGAAATTCACTTTGAAATAAATTAATCATTTGAATGAACAAAACTTTTTTTTCTCAAGAGAATTAACATATTATTTGATATTTATATAATGAAAAAAATGGCCGAGTCGGCTGGGGGTGAAGAATATACTGACTGCATCTCTGCAGAGGTGTAAAACCCTCCTGAGTGTCCTGGACATGACACTAAACAATCTGATGGTGAGGCTCCAGTAATGTTGGAGCTTTGGGGAATGTGGAGTATCCCTTTATTGACATCGCTCCTAGGTCCACTCTGGCCTAGAGTAGTAGCACCTGATAGGGTCCTATCTATGGGTTAAATAGAACTAAACAGTGTTCTTATACTAAACTGAATTGTTTGAAATAGAACTGTTTTGAAATTTAACAGTGTGTTAACAAAAAACTGTTCTTATGTCAAAATGAATAGTTTGAAATTAAACTGTTTATATGGATAAAAATGGATTTGGCATTAAATAACCAACAATGGTTGATATGCCATAAAACCAAACTAACCAAACAAATGAAAAAAAAGAAAAAAAAAAAGAAAAAAAAGGCTTTGAAAAAAGATTATTTTCAAAGGGAGATAGAGAAATTTGAGTTTTTTTTTTAAATTCTAGAAAAGAAACAATTACTCCCAGGTTTACTCTATTAAAAAGTATAATAGAAGATGAAAATGTTTTAACTTATTTTATTGAAATCAAAACTTCTTATTGTACCATCCATTGATGGTACAATAAGTACATTCCTACCACTTATTTTAAAGAGACACTTGTGACAATGATTTTTCATCATAGGAAATGGACTTGACAATATTAGGTTTAAATCCTGGATGAAGCTGTATTCTTTTCACATATTCTGCTAAAACCCTTAGGAAAGGCATGAATCCAACTATTCTCCTCCCAGCTATTGATAAATAGTAGGGCTGACTATCAGGTGGTTTAATGTCATACACAGGACATTTGTTGAGGCTGGGGATATTACCTTTCTGAAGAGATGTAATTGGCATATTCTACAACGCCAGCTCACTGGGCCGAAAGAGATAGGAATGTAAACATTTATGCGCTATCTTGTAATATTACAACACATGGATGCATTTCCATATTCTCTCTCTCAAGTTACAATGTCTATTTTCCAGCTTTATATTACAGATAAAATATCATTGCCAAAATAGCAACACCTTCCCTCCTCCAATAGTGATTACCCAACCTTTCCCCTAGAAGCAGGATGTCCTGTCAAGGCTTTAGGCTTTGGTTCTGCCGCACAGTAATGCATAACACTGGGCTAAAAATTATTTGGCTACATCAGCACTTCCTCTCTAAGTGAGGTGCCCCAGGCATAAGGTAAATATATACTTGTGGCTTTTTTTCTAAAGTTACTGCTTAGTAAATAAGTTGAAAGTAATCTGGGTAGCTTTATTTATTTTCTATACAAATTATTTTTAGTGGCAAGAGGAAAATTAGATAATGAAACAACAAATTTTGCATTCTTTTTACCTAAAAATGTTTTGAGTAAGAGTCAGAACTCAATCTACATATTGTTCATAGAAAATAAATAAGTATAATGTAAATGCATTGCTAATAATTTGATTTGAGAAATGCATTAAAAACGAGTAAGAAAGGGATTGTCAGTGGTCAGGAAATAAGACAAGTGTTACTGGCAGAATAAGATCATAATCATATATATATATATATATATATATATATGAAATATTAAACAAGCTGGTCCCCACAATAAAGAGTTAAGAGGAACAAACCATTTTACAAAGAATCTTTTCATAAAGTGCTCAACTATATATATATATATATATATATATATATATATTATATTATATTACATATGTGTGTGATATGCAATATTCATCATCATCATCATGTCGTGCTGGTAGCACGGATATCCCTGACCCTCTCTCGCCACTTTTCCCTATCGTTCATCGCCTCAGGCAGGTCTTCTGGACAACATCCTGTATCCTCACATAGTTGCTGAATGTATGTTCGTACTGGTCGTCCTGCTTTTGCACGGCCATGTGTGGGGCTCCATAAGAGTACATCACTTGAGTTGAGTTTGTCCCTGCTTCTCCAGCAGTGTCCTGCATGTCTGGTTCATCTAACTTGAATAGTTTTCGTGATAGAAGGAGTGCATAATTCTCAGCTTCTTTTATAGCATAAAAACTTTTTAGAAAAATTTTTCTTGACAAAGCTCATCTCTTGATGATGGTCTAAGATCAAACTAGGTAAGAATAAAAAAAAAAAAAAAAAAAAAAAATCGATAACACAAAAATTTGTTTATTACTTTAGTTCATCTCTCTTGACTATATACACACACACACACACACACACACATATATATGAGAGAGAGAGAGAGAGCGAGTGTGTGTGTGTGTGTGTGTGTGCGTGCAAGAAAATGCATGGCTAATAGCTTTATTAGAGAAATGCATTGAAAATGACTAAGAAAAAGATAGTACTTTGTCATTACTGGAAGAATCGGATGTAAATACATTGCTTATAATTTTATCATAGAAATGCATTATAAATTATTTTGCCGAATAAATTCACTATAACTCTCCCCAAACACACACCAAATTTTTAAAAATATAAATTTAAGGCAAACATTACTGACAGAATGATTCTTGTTCACAATTTTTTTTTTTTTTCTGTGTCAAAAATAAAGTGAAAGAGAAAAAAAACAACAAAACAAAGAACAAATGCTTGAATACTGATCAATATTTGTTTTTTTAAGTTCACATGGAACTCATTTTATGATCTTCTGAAGTTTTTCAAAGCTTTGTAAATGACATTCTAAAGTTGACTAATTGCACAAGCAATAAAAAGCTGAGACAACTTCAAAGAGACTTCAATGACTTCCCCAACAAAAAGATGGAATTGCAGACTTTATATCAATCTAATAAAACAGTAATCTTTCTTTTTATATACAGCCCAGTTGGCTGTGGTTGTAGAATACACTAACTGCATTTTTACAAAGGGTAAGACCCCCTCCCACACACACACACACACACAATGAGTGTCCTGGATATGATACGAAACCACCCGATGGTGAGGCTCCAGTCCAGGAGCATTGGGGAAAGTAGAGTACCCATTTATTGCCATTACTTTCATGACCACTCTGACTTGGAGTGGTAGTACCTTTTAGGGTCCACATATGAGTTAAATAAAACTGTTTAATCATTTACTATACTTGAAACCACTTAACTGTGTGCAACCAAATGATTATTATTAAACTGAATTATTAGTATGAGCAATACTTGAAACCATTTAACTGTACATAAATAAATGAGCTCTGGTTTGTTTAAAAATGTTACCTAAAAACTATTTGTTTACAAATCATATATATAACAGGATTTGGCATTAAATAACCTACTTGGTTTGATATGCCATAAAAGAAACTTTTTGTCAAGAATTGTGTTTTGCAGTCCCCACTATTCAGATCAAAGATTTGGTCATTGGCTTAATATGAAGATCTTTATTATATGGAATAAGAGGGATATTTTTTATCATTTGGCACAGAGCCATACGGCATCCAGAGAAAATCAAATTTCCTAATAATGATCTTTGGTTTGTTGGTTTTACAGTATGTCAATCCTTGTTGGGTTATTTTAGTCAATTTAAAAATCATACCCTTCAATTATACATGGTAGAAAAATGTATCTTCACAATCATTTTAAATAGGTAAACATTTCATCTTTAGTTATAATATGTTATTTTTGGCCAAAGTCAGTTTAACATTTATAGTCTCCAGTTATATATTCAGAGGGTAAGTTTATTTATAGTTGAATATTATGCCACTGTAAAACGGTTTGGTTCTTATATTAAACCATCATCAGCACAACATTCAGATGTGATGTACTTTTTAAATCATATTCAACAGTAAAAATGAAATAAAAACATGAGAAAAGTCTAAGCATTTTATCACCATTAATAACATTGTTTCAAATCTATGTGTTGTAATTAGTGTTTGAAATTTATTTTAGAGAATTATATATCTGCTGCAGAGTTATAAGAATTTTAAGAAACTTTATTTGAAATTTTAATTTGAATATCAATGTATTAACACATCTATTAATATAGTTTGTTGTAACCTGTTAAAGCTCAACAACTCAAATGAAAACGTTCACATTTACAACCACAATTTATATAGCAAATAATAGAGAAAAATTTAACAAGTTCCATACACCCACTTCTGGGACAAATGTGAAAGAGAAATAAAGCGTTTTAAGAGTTTTTTCCAAACCATCAGAGACTGAAATGCTCGTCATGTAATGGATATCATTATAGGAAATAGATAAGGTGACCCAAATTCAAATCCTGGACAAGACTGTTTTCATTTCACAGTGCTAATACACTTGGGAAAGGTGTGAACTATTCTCCTTCCAGCAATGGGTAAAACAGCAAGGCAGACTGAACTCTTTAAGAGAACCTTGTATTGCATCCTGCACATGTGTTGGGGTTGGTAAATATATATATTATAACAGTGTATGATTGTCACTATCTCGGTGGGTTTGTAGCTGACCAAATGCGATATAATTTGGAGAGTGCTCAATATCTGTAATAGAGTTATTATATATATATATATATATATATATATGCAAACTGCAAAGCTCTTCAAATGAATTGAGCACTCTGGTAGCCGATAAGGTGTAAAAGTGTAAACAAACGAATGCTGCTGCTGCTGTTGCTACATAATACCTTATAGATCCCAGCCAATGTGGTACACTTATTGGCTGAACAGTCTCATACTAAGTCTAACGTAAAGTTGGGCAGGTTTTGATCCCAGCTTCAAGCGCCCTATGTGTCTTGTCACACTGAAGAGTTGTGATACAACGAAACTTTCTGTCTGTGGATGACAATATATATATATATATATATATATATATAAAGGTTGATTTGATCCAGTGGGCAGAGAAAGAACCCAAGCAACAGAGAGAATACATTCAACATGTGGCCCAATCATTTATGATAACTGATGTGGAAAGCTGTAAGCAGGCTCACATCACAAGTGGATTTTCCATATGATCTATTCTCAACATCACATGTTTTATTTTCCATGTGATCCATTCTCCACATTGCATGCAGATTTTTCATGTGATCCATTCTCAACGTCACATGTGGATTTTCCATGTGATCCATTCTCTACAACTTGGTATGAACAAATAAACAACACACTTAATTACCATAAATGGGAAGAAAATCTTTCTTTTTTTTCAAACACATCTCATCTCCATTGTTATATTCCTTTTCACTCTTTTCCACTTAGTATAAATTATGCTACCCTCAGACCACTACATTTGTATAAGGCTTATCCTCACTTGTTCATGGGAGAGTCTCCATACCATAATGGTTAACATGTTGGACTGAAAGATTTTAGTTAGCAAGTTCAGACTAATACTCGTGAGAAAGGTATGGACCCTCTTCACACCCAGCTATGGGTTATACAATATCACAACAGTTTTTCCACAAGGATGGCTTTGGCATCAAATAAACCAGGAAGGTTGATATGCTAGTAAACCACAGTAGTCTAACCTATTTATCTATCTTTATCAGTCTAATCATCTACATATAAGTTGGTAAACCATTAAACAAAGAACCCAACCAACTCACCTCACCTTTTGATACTATGTGTGTGTGTGTGTATATATATATATATATATTTGTGTATGTGTGAGTAGTTAGGCAGCAGTCCTTCCTTTAAGCATGTTTGATTAAATAATAGACATTTTGTCTAAATAATTTTATTAAGATCCTTTCAAATTTCCTGACAAGTGTCTTGGTTTCAGGTTGGAGTTGGTAGATGAATTTAATGAAATTGTCACAAGCACTTTCAGACCATTTGTAGGCCATCATCAGGGGTTGTTTGCAAGTGTAAAGATTTTTGAAAACTTAAAAATTTCTATTTCTCTTGATAAGAATTCTATTTCCGTTGATAGCACTCAGTTTTAAATTCGTTCAATATCATTTAATCACAAATGCATATATATACACACTAGACATTGGCCTAGCGGTTAGAGTGTTTGCCAATGGCCCGGGAGACCTGGGTTCAATCCCAGGTCGAGTCATACCAAAGACTCAAAAAATGGTACTTGATGCCTCTTTGCTTAACACCCAGCATTATAAGGTACGGATCAAGGGTAAAGTGAAGCAATCGAGAGAAGGAATAGCACACTACCCTACACCTTGGTGTAGTAGCTATCGAAAAGGGAGCCTTCGGGTCACCCTCGACTATGGTCGCCAACTTTACTTACTTTACTATATATATAGTTACTATATATATATATATATATATATAGTAACAGTGTTGGTTGTCCATGCTATTAAATATATATAAAAACTAATATATATTTACTTATTATAATAATATATATATATATATATATATATATATATATATATATATATATATATATATATATATATATGTTATCTGCTTGATGATTGTCATTTATAAGACGTCATGAAACCTGTGGTTGCAGACAAGCTTCCATGCTATTAAATAAAAAATATAAACTAATACATATTTGCTTATTATCATTATATAATAGTGCTATCACAGATATTGAGCATTCTCCAAATTATATCGCATTTGGTCTGCCATAAACCCATGAAGTGAGATAGTGACAACCAACACTGTTATAATATATATATGTGAGTGTTTGTGTGTGTGTGTGTGTGTGTGTGTGTGTGTGTGTGTATATATATATATATACACACACACACACACACACACACACACGTGTTTGTATATATGTGTGTGTGTTTGGCACAAATTCAAGGTCATTTAAAACTTTATCTCAAACAGATCTATTTGACCCACACATGGGATCCTTTTTATTCACAAATTTGTAAAAAAAAAAAAAAAAAAATCCTCAAAAGTTCTGTATCTGTTTTCAATGAAATAGCAATTGTATTATTTATGATTAGATTTATCATGTTATTTCTTATGACATATAAAAGATGCAAAGTATGATTTTAAGCTAGTATACTTAATCGTGGGGTGCATTTCACACTTGTATACCCAGGAGGTAAAGAATTAAAAGAAACCAAGCAAGCAAGCCAAAGTGGATTAGATTTTATCACTGGTGATATCTTTCTTGTATATTCATTGCATTTCAACAATTCTATTTTCTCTTGAAGTTTGATGATATATAGAAAGTGTTTTAATCCATAAATCTTCTGCCGTCAACTTTCAAGTATTTCTCACATGAATAATTCTATTTACTATTAGTTGTTTGTTTGAACACAGTTAAATGATTACAAGTATTGCTATGTAACAGTAACAATTTAATTTAACATATGTCATTTGTTTACACAAATTTAAATATGATTTATAGGTAATTTAATTTTAAAATGAGTTAGAATTCACTTTTTTTGCACACAAGTACTGCTATTGTTTCTACACCGCTAAATGGTTTCAATTATTGCTATCTCAGACAAATAATCCTATTTAATGTTGATCATTTGTTGGCACACAGTGAAATGGTTACAAGTATTTCTGTTTAACACTGAATATTCTAGTGAACACTATTCATTCATTTGCATATAGTTAGATTGTTCCAACTATTGCTATGTATCACTAACAACTTAATGAATCATTTGTTTGCACACAGTTTAAATGTCAAAAACAGTTCTATTTCAAACAATTCAGTTTAGCATAAGCACACAGTTAAGTTCTATTTGGCTCATAGATAGGACCCAATCAAGTGTCACCACTCTGAGCCAGAGTGGACCTGGAAACAATGGCAAGAAAGGGGCACTCCACATTCCCCAAAGCTCTAACATTACTGGAGCCTCAGCATCAGATTGTTTAGTGTCATATCCAGGACACTCATTAGGGGCGTCTTACTCCTCTGCGGAGAAGCAGTCGTATTCTACAGCATCAGCTGACTGGGCCAGGTTTTCTAAAAGTTTAAAAGTTGTTTGAAGACATAACCTAACATTTAGAGAGTTTGATTTATTTGTTTAACAGCATAAAAACCTCTTTCTGAGTTATTTAATTCATTTGAAAATGTTTAATTATAACCATGACTATATTTTCAATGTTTAATTCAATTTTCTGTCTAATCATTTGTTTGCACAGTTATATAATATCAAGTATTCCTATCTAATACCAATGATTTGCACACAGTTATATAATATCAAGTATTCCTATCTAATACAAATGATTTACACACAGTTGTATGGTATCCATATTTATCAACCCCTCCACTCGGGCAGAATATGACACAAGGTCAGTTTTTAAGTGGAGTTTAGCAGGTTTGAATTCAGTTTTCCTTCTCCTAGACTAGTTGCCTCACCAAGGCTGAAGAACCCAGTCTGCCTTTCTATTTACCCATAGCTGGAGGGAGAATAATTGGAGTCATACATTTCCCAAGAGTATTAGTGCTATGTGAAATGTAATCAGCCTCGTCCAGGATTTGAACTCGTGTCGTCATGTCCATTTCCTACGATGATAACCATTACACTGCAGGCACAGTTGTATGGTACCAAATACTTCTATCTAATACTGATAATTCATACACAATTATATATGATATAAAGTATTCCTATCAAATACAAATAATTTACAAACAGTCGTGATATCAAGCATTACTATCTAATGTTAATAATTTTCAAACAGATCTATTTGACCATAGATGAAACCCTCACAGATACTACCACTCCTGGTTAGAGTGGACCTGGGAGTAATGGCAATGAAGGGGTACTCCACACTTCCCTGAGCTCCAGAACAAAAGATGCAGTTTACAGTCATACCCAGGATTCAAGTAAATAGTGAACAATGCTGAGGAGACGTGTTTCTCGCATTTCTTCATAATAAAATTTGGTTCTTTTGATGACATTGTTCATTTCTTTACTCTCTCACAAAGGTCCGCTCTATATACTCCAACCAAAAGTCTCTCTCATTCTGGTTTGCTTCCAGTAGTAATCAACTCAAGATTGCCATCTTTCACTTGGGAGTCTTTACATACATAACAACTTATGCATATTCAAAAGTACAAACAATATTAAGAGCAGCAACATGTGCATGCATGTAAATCACATTACAAATGGCTACTTACTCAAAAAAAGCATACATAGTAGCACAGCCTTTTTTTCTTCAGGTAAGTGAAAATCATCACATACAACTAATTTGCACACAGTTACACGATATCAAGTATTCCTCTCTTATATAAGTAATTTTTAAACAGATCTATTTGACCCATAGATTGGACCCTAACAGATACTATCATACCAAGTCAGAGTGAACCAGGGAGTAATAGCAATAAAGGAGTTTTTCACACCCCTCAGACCTCCAGAATTGAAGCCTCAGAAATAGAAACCCATTACCATAATGGTTAGAGCGTTCACCAATGGCCTGGGAGACCGGGATTTAATCCAAGGTCGAGCAATACCAAAGACTCAAAAAAATGGTAACTGATCACTCCTTGCTTAACACTCAGCACTATAAGGTTTGGATCAAGGATTAAGTGGAGCTATCTAGGGAAAGGAGTAGCGCCGTTCCCTACACCTCAGTGTAGGGAACGGCTATTGAAAAGGGAGCCTTCGGGTCACCCCCGACTACCGTCGACAGCTTTACTTACATACTCATGACAGCTAACACTTCTATTAATGTAATAGGTGGAAAACTCATGTCCTAGCTCAAAGTAAACTGTTAACAAATCAACTAAGTGAGTATTTAAATATCAATTACTATGAATCAAGATATAGTAAAGTTGTGGATTTGAGATTTAGATGACACTTAATCTAATAGAATTAACAAGAATTATGCAGTTGACTTAATATTATCTTTAACTAATAGCTGAGTATAATGCTGTTATGTAAGTTACTATTTGGTTTGATTTTAGTCACAGAGTAAAAGTAATTCAATATTAAGCTGTCATCTACTAAGCTTAGTTTGGTATCAAGTCAGAAGAATGGGGCACCCAGAGAGAATCAAACTCACTAAAAAGGGGTGTTGGTTGGTTGATTGATTTAATAGCACGTCAACCCATGTGTTATTTTATGTCAGTTTAACATTTATCATATTTACCCAACCCCTCCGCACGAGCAGGATATGACACAAGGTCAATTTTTTAAGCGGAGTTTAACAGGTTTGAATTCAGGGTTTTCCTTCTCCTAGACTAGTTGCCTCACCAAGGCTGAAGAACCTAGTCTGTCCAACTATTTACCCATAGCTGGAGGGAGAATAATTGGATTCATACCTTTCCCAAGGGTATTAGTGCTATGTGAAATGCAATAAATCCAGGATTTGAACTCGTGTTGCCGTGTCCATTTCCCATGACGATAACCATTACACCATAGGCACCTCCTAATTTACAAAGCTCTTTGCTTCAATGTGGCACAAGGCCGAATGAATGGGATGCCCAATGAGAATTGAACTCACTTGTGTTTGGTTTGCTAGTCTAACTTGCTTACCGTTACTTTACCAGAGGTACCCAATTTAACATTTATAGTCTCCAGCTATATACAGTACAAAAATCTATCTTCCCAATCATTTTAAACAATCAAACACTTTATAGTAAAGTTGGCAACTGTAGTTGAGGGTGACCTGAAGGCTCTCTTTTCAATAGCCACAACACCAAGGTGTAGGGAAGGTGCTACTCCTTTCCCTGGATTGCTCCACTTTACCCTTAATACATACCTTATATCGCTGAGTGTTAAGCAAGGAGGTATCAAGTACCATTTTTTAAAGTCTTTGGTATGACGCGATCTGGGATTGAACCCAGGTCTCCCGGACCATAAGGTAGTTCAAAATCATTTTGAAGATTATCCCAAACTGATCTATTTGATCGATACATGGAACTGATAGGTAATACCATTCTGGGTTAAATAAAAGTGAATGAGTAGTAATTTATGAAGCTTTTTGCTTCAATGTGGCACAAGGCTGAATGAATAGGGCAACCAGTGAAACTTGAACTAATTCATGTAGGTTTGCTAGTTTAGGTTGCTAACCATTACACCACCTGAGGTACTCTAAGTTGTTAGTAAGTTGGCCAACCATAGTCAAGGGTGACCCAAAGACTCCCTTTTCAATAGCTACTACACCGAGCCGTCAGTGAGTGGGGCTACTCCTTTCCTTGGATTACTCAACTTACTCTGATCTCTATCTTATAATGTAAGTGTTAAGCAAGGAGGCATCAAGTACCATTTTTTGAGTTTTTGGTATGGCTGGACTTGGGATTAAACCCAGGTCTCTCAGACCATTGGCGAACACTCTAACCATTATATCAATGGGTTGGTAAATAGTGACTTTAAATAAGTCCAGTTCTATAGCAGAGGTTTGAATTTAGAGTTTTCTTTCTCTTTGACTGGATGCCTAACCGAAGCTAAAGAACCCAGTCAGCCCTATTACTTACCTATAGCTGGAGGGAGAATAATTGGATTCATACCTTTCCCAAGGGTATTAGTGCTATATGAAAGGCAATCAACCTTGTCCAGGATTTGAACTCTTGTCACCGTGTCCATTTCATACGACAGTAACTATTACACCAAGGCACCAGAATGAAATGGTATTCTAACAACAAAAGTAACCAAAAAAATTGAGTTCAATTGTCTGAGAAGTTTACTAAATATTTCCTTTATGTTGCATAAACATGAGACAGAAATCAATTCTTGAAAACAGAAGAAGTCCCCATGGCATTGTGGCAAACATGATGGATAGTAACATCACAGTGAGTAAGAACTTAAATTATGCTATTGTATTCACTTTTGGACTAATTCTTTTGGGAAAAATATGAACCCTCTTATTCCCCCTACCAGCCGTATTCATCTGTGTTGACATTGTTTTAATAGGAATAAAATATAGTAAATTTGACCAACTTAGCCATATTTTTTTTTATCCTGTTGGCTATCACCATTTAGTCATATAATCAATGAAAACTTTCTACATAGATTAACTCTGAGAGAAGACCCTCACTCTATCTTTTTCTATCATGTGACAGTGCAGTAACCAATCATATTTTAGTGATGTTTGAAGTGAGTATTATTGTTTAGTGAGAGGAAACCATTTTTGTAGCCAGAGTTTTTTGTTGTTGGTAAGCGAGGAAAAGTTTGTTCGGTTCAGCGAGGAAGAGGGTGTAACGTATGTGTGTTTACGTTGTGTCGTTTCCTCGCTTAGTGTTGTTGGATATATAAAGGGTGGTTGAAGATGATGATGAAGTAGGTCGAAAGGTGCTGTTATGAATAGTTTTTAGTTGTCTCGCAATTCAGAAATGGCATAGCGAGATGTGATGGCAGCATGTGTGCTGGACGTGTGAGGGATGTGTTTAAAGTCACCGTGTAGTTTTGTATCTGGTTTTTGGAGGAGAGTCTGCGATATCTCCATGTTGTCGAGAGCGGAGTTACGCTCGGATCGACATAGCCAATTTTTGGGGTGACGTGAAGTAGTGCCTGTGGAAAGCATGCTGAATGCATCCAATTCATATTCAACTGGGATTCCTTGTAAGAAATCCATAAATTAGATGGTTCCCTCGTTGAGTGTCCATGTTGCTGCTGCTAGTGTTAAAGCCACAGTGAGATATCCACACTGGGTGGCTTGTCTAGCTAAAAAGCATCGCTAAGCCGGAACGACCAGAGGAACGTCTGTTTTGGTCGCCATCTCAAGCCGAAGAGAGTGGGTTTGGCTGCTCACCCGTTTTGCTAGCCGGAAATGAAGGTCCGGGCTGAATAGGATAAGTCATCCTGATTGGGTGAAATTCAGTGTTGAATTAAATTGCGTGCCAAACCAAAATACGAGATTTTCCTCTTCTCTACAATATCATTAGCCGGGAAAGAGAATTCTGTGTATCTCGCTGATTGTGATATATCTCCTTTATTTTCTTCTTGAACTGTGGGGTCATACGTCCCATTTCAATTTTATACTATTATATCACTACTTTTCAAGGTTTTGGCTTCTTGTTTAATAGCATATTAACCTTAATGGGTTATTTAATGCCAAAGACATATTTCTAGAAAAAAAATTATGGTACTATTTAACCCATAGCTGGGGGAATAACAGGGTTCATACCTTTCCCAAAGGTATTAGTCTGAAAGTCAATGTAATAGCATGACTGGAGTTTAAATTCACTTACTTCAAGGTCATAGTCCAGCTCTTTAACCATCACACATGGAGACTTCTCTTAGTTAGAGTTCACATTAATAAAGTTATAATAAAAAAGAATGAGATTATTAAATGCAGTAAAAAGAGTGAATGGGCTAAAAATCTTTGAGAACTACCCTGTTAGACAATAATGGAAGTAAGAAATAATGACACAAATATTGTTTGTATCATTATTATATTGATACAAGTATACAGATGGGTTGGTTGGGTTTGGTTTTATGGCATATCAACCATTGTAGGTCAGTTAATGCTAAATCCATTTTTATACATAAACAGTTATATTTCAAGCAATTCAGTTTAGCATGAGCACAATTTTTGTTTACACAGTTAAATATAAAAACAGTTCTATCTCAAACAATTCAGTTTATCCTAAGTACAGTTTAAATGTCAAATACTTCTATTAAACCCATAGATAGGACTCTATCAAGTGTTCCCACTCCAGATAGTTATGTGAAAGACATTGTGATAACCATTTGATTTTAAAACATTTGGAAAGGTTTATTTTAAAAGTTTTAAGTGATTCTAATTATCAGTCTGAAACTGATTTTTTATATTCTATAAATTGCAGCATTTAAGCCAGAAAAAAATCTCCACAAAAACTAGGGGTCAACTTGTATGGCAGGGCTTAAATCCAAATCTTTACTCCAGAGAGGTCGAACAGCGGTAAAGGTTTGGATTTTAGTTCTGCCATATAAGTCGACCCCTAGTTTTGTAGAGATTTTTTCAGACTTAAAAGGTTTACCCATATTCACTGCAATTTATGGTGTGTATATATGAGGGAGAGAGAGGGAAAGAAGGAGTATATGAGAGTCATTCAAAATTTTCCAAGTTTCACCCAGAAAGAAGAACCATAATTAAACATTTTTTTCTTATAAAACTAGAAAAATTAATTTCTGCGCAGATAAGGCCTATACAAAGGTGAGATGTATGTGACAAATTTAAAATCTCAGTGAGGCTTAGAACTTTATGAATGCATATATATAGATACTATTTACCAACCCCTCCGCTCGGGCAGGATATGACACAAGGTCAGTTTTTAAGCGGAGTTTAACAGGTTTGAATTCAGAGTTTTCCTTCTCCTAGACTAGTTGCCTAACCAAGGCTGAAGAACCTAGTCTGTCCTACTATTTACCCATAGCTGGAGGGAGAATAATTGGATTCATACCTTTCCCAAGGGTAATAGTGCTATGTGAAATGCAATCAGTCTCGTCCAGGATTTGAACTTGTATCGCCGTGTTCATTTCCAACGGCGATAACGACTACACCACGGGCATATATATATAGATAGATAGAGAGAGAGAGAGAGAGTATGTATAAAGAGGGAGAACGAGAGAGTATGTGTATCAAATTTAGAGAGACAGCGTACACATAGATATACATGTGTTTGTGCGTATATAATAGTTGACTAGATTTTTTTACTTAGCTCATTCTAAATCTAAATTCTGAGTGAGCCATAGAACTTTTTGAATGTATATATACATACAGAGAGAGTGAGGGAGAGAGAGCATATATATATATATATATATATATATATATATATATATATATATATATAAAGAGAGAGAGAGAAAATGAGAGTTTATATATATATATATATATATATATATATATATATGAGAGAGAGAATGAGAGTGTGTATATATATATATATATATATATATATAAGAGAGTGTGTGTGTGTGCATATTAGTTGGCAGTACTTTTTAATTAGCTTATTCTTTGAATTTGATGTTTTAGTATTGTATACAAAAATATGTAAGAACTGCCCGAAATTCATAATGTCTTTAAATGTATTGATAAGTATAAGAATAAAAAATATTAGACTTTACATTATTTTCTTTTTAACAATTACCAATGGCTTAAAAGTACACAAAATATCATTAATCCAATACTTACATCAAATTTTGATAAAGGGAGACCTTATTAAAATGTTTAATGGACTTAACTTGTTATCTATAATAAAAGAATGCTTACATGAAAAATTGCTTTACGTGCAGTGAAATGGTTTGCAACCTTATCTAGCTGACTACTCTTAGAGAGTTTGGTTCTCACTGAGTGACTCATATTTTTGGTCTTGTCTCAAAGTAAGTTTAGTAAATTTCAACAAGAAAAATTGCTGCCTAAATACACACATATATATCTACAAAGTAAAATAACATATATACACAAAATATATTCAAGACAAAAATATTATGATGTGTGTGTGTATATGTATATATGTTTACATAGGCACACACTATGAGTTTTTATACACATGCAATAAGAATGTATATATATATATGTATGTGTGTGTGTGTACTTTATATATGTACATACAACATGCTATGAAAATGTTTTTACCTGTATATATATATATATATATACACACACACACACACACATACTGTATTCACCTTTGCACACTATTTTTAGTTTATTTAGAATATCTAGAGATATTTACTCAGTTTACATCAGTTTAGTACAAGGCCATTAAAAATGAGTTCTGCTATAAAAAAAAAAAAGTAAGGACATGTGATATAGAAGTGGTTATGGAAAGAGAAAATCTGACAAACATATTGGTATTAAGATTGTATCTTTCCCAGAGTTCAGAGTAACCATTTTGGCACAAATTCAATCAGTCTTTTTTCTGGCTAACAGAACAACACCTATAAGAAGTCAGAGATGAGTGAACAAGAACAGGAGAGGAGTAGAGAGAGAAGAGAGAAGAAAGAGAGAGAGATGAGAAGAAAGAGAAGATAGAAGGAAGAAGAGAGAGAGAGAGAGAGGAATGAAAAAAGATAAGGAGGGGGGATGAAAGAAGATAAACAAGATGGAGAAAAGATAAATAGATGGAGGGAGAGAAAGGAAGGTGGAGGAAAGTGAGAAAAAGAGAATCATCAGGTATCAGAGAGAGAGAGAGAGAGAAAGAGAAGATTGTGAGGGAAGAAGAGAAGAAAAAGACTAGGATGAAGAGGAAAATATCAAAGAAGAAAAAAGGTAAAGAGAGATGATGGAAAAAGAAGATAAAGAGATTTAGAGAAAGAAAGAATATAAAAAAAGAGAGAGGGTAGCAGAGATAAGAGAAGAAGGGAGAGTAAAGAAGGAGGGAAGAAGGGGAAATATTGTCAGGTATCAGATAGGTTGGAAGCCATCCGTCTCAAGTGTTTGGGTGACTCAGTAATGACAGGAAGATATTCCCAGCATCTGGTACGAGGTGTTGTCACTTCAGCAGGTCTATATACCTATGTGTTGCACATTCCATGCATACCCAGAAAGGGAGGGAATATTGGCATCTTAGCAGCAGTGGTAGCAGCAGTAGCAGAGGCAGGCGCACTCAACCAACAATTCAGCTTGAAGTGGAAAGTGATAGAAAAACAGATAGGAACAGAGACAACTACTGACACCATCCCCTCATGTGTGTGTGTGTGTGTGTGTGTGGTTAACCCCCATCTCCATCAGTTGACAAAGGGGTGTATCAACTTTTTTATAGTTTTTGCAGCCTGGGTGGTAGTTATGGAAAAGTGCTTTATTCAAATTCAATTCACCAATTATATATATATATATATATATATATGATTAAAATTTAATGCTGTAAGCACCTCTAAGTCATAAAATCCTTACAGTGCTCAATACACAAAAATGGAGTGCAATATATTATCAATTATAAAAAATCTAAGATAGAGTAAAAAAAAAAAATCAATAATTCAAGTTTCATGTCTTTAATCAGATAAGTTGGTAATCAAAGATGCGAAAATCTTAGTAGTGAGTTATTACCAAGCCTTACATTTTTTATGATTAATAATATATATATATATATATATATACACACACACACATATAAGAATTTTGTTGAAAATTCCAGCATTATTTTTTAAAACTACATGATGTTTACAAAGTTGAAAACCAATTTATTTTTAATGGAAACTTATAAATACATTTGTTTGACTCAAACAATTTCCATATTTCTAAAAACAAGTTCTAACTATACATCTTAAACTTCCAGTGTTTTAATTTGGTTTGGTTAGGTTTGATGGCATATCAACCATTGTAGGTTATTTAATGCCAAATCCTCTTTATATATTAAATATATAGGATTTGGTTGGGTTGGGTTTTATGGCATATCAACCATTGTAGGTTATTTAATACCAAATCCTTTTTATTCATATATATTACATATATATGATTTGCTTTGGTTGGGTTTTATGGCATATCAACCATTGTAGGTTATCTAATGCCAAATCCTCTTTATACATCTATATTAGATATATATATATGATTTGTAAATAGGATTCTTAAACAAGCCTGAAGTCTTTTGCTCACAGTTAAATAGTTAAAAGTATTGCTATATAAGTCACACTTAAACATCAGTCATTTGTTTGCACACAGTCTGTTCTATTTGACCCATAGATAAGACCCAATCAAGAGCTACCACTCTGGGTCAGAGTGGACCAGGATGCAATGGCAATGAAGGGGTACTCCACATTCCCCAAATCTCCAAGGTTGGAGCCTCGCCACCAGATTGTTTAATGTGATATCCAAGATACTCATTGGGGGTGGGGGTCTTACTCCTCTGCAGAGAAGCAGTTGGTGTATTCTACAGCCACAGCCAACTGGGCTCCAATGTTTGAAGTGCAGCAGGAAATAACTTGATAAAAAAGTGGCTTCACTGGTTCTTATTTCAGTTGTGAAACCATGTACAGTATAATTTTATCTATGATCTCACACCACTAAAATGGAGAAACTGAAAGTGCATATTCAATATATAATGTTTCGGTTGTTGTTGTTTTTATGGCATATTAACCTTTGTACGTTATTTAATGCCAAATCCATTTTTTTACAAATAGTTCTATTTCGAACAATTCAATTTGGTATGAGTACACAGTTTGTTAAAAACATTTCTATTACAAGCTATTCTAATTAGTCAAACAATTCAGTTTAGTAAAAGTATAGATTTTCTCCACACACAGTTAACAGATGCCTGATTATAGTTTAAACTGGACAATGATGTCCAATGCTATACTTGCTGGTCAATGGCCATTGTGCACCCAACCAGCCAAAAGGCTGAGGGTGCACAAGGACAATAATGTTTCAGGAGTTTAAGAATAACAAAAAAACTGCAGAAATAGCAAAGAAAATTTTTATTATTTATGGCCTAGGTGTCATTATTGACCACCAAATCTGAAACTGGTTTTCTAAATTTCATTTTGGTTATATGTCATTGAGGGATGAACCCAGACCAAGATGCTTATCAGACTTCAATCAAAATGCTTTTAGAGAATTGGTGGAATGCAATCCACCCAAACATAGACAAGAATTAGAACTTGACCTCAACAAATCTCAATCCACTATCTGCAGCCACTTGGAAATGTGTGTAAGCTTGGTGTTTGGGTTCCTCATACTATTGGTGAGGAGAATAAGGAAGATTGCATATCCATAGAAACAAGTCTTCTTTACAAGCAGAGAAATAACTAGAAACCATGACAGGTGAGAAAAAATAGGTCTTTTATGACAATGTTCAATGCAAAAGGCAGTGGACTGACAAGGATATATTTCCACAGCCTACCCCAAAGGCAGAGCTTTATGGAAGAAAAGTTATGCTGTGTGTATGGTGGGATCACTACAGTATTATTCATTTTGTGTTTTTAAACCACAATCAAACACTCAGTGCTAACTTACATGCTCAACAGTTGCAACATGTGCATAAAAATGTAAGAATATGCCCCACACTTATCAGTGGAAGAAAGGTTGTGCTTCTTTATGATAATGCAGGACTTATTCTCCAAGAATCATACGAGAAAAATATATTGGATTTAGATAGGCTATCTCTACCCAATCGACCATATTCACTAAACCTTGTACCAAGCGATTTCCATCTTTTTTGTTCTTTAAAAAATGCTCTGAATGACAAAATATTCTCTCAAAAAGATCAGGTGAAAATGTTTGTGGAAAACTTCTTGAGCTTAAAATGGCTGAATTTTATTTGAGAGGAATCAACATAATACTTGATAAATGACAAATTCATTATTCAAAATAATAGCCAATACACTACTGATTGAAATGAATTGCTTGTTAAATCAAAAAATTTTTGCTGAAATTATTTATGACTCAACCCTATATATATATATATATATATATATATATATATATATATATGTGTGTGTGTGTGTGTGTGTGTGTCCCTGTATGTGAGGGTAAAAGTTATTAATCTGTCTGATGATTAAGCACATCACATGAAAATTCCAGTCACAGACTTTTAGTCTTCATCAAATTTTATAGGTTTTATACCTGCTTTGAAATAATATCATAAAAAATATTTCTATGCAAACTTATATTATATATATATGTAGTTCATTCAATAAGTTTCCTGACTGTTTTGTACTGGCACTTAAAATTGTTGTAGACTTTTGAAAGTTCAGTATGTTATTGCAATACATCTTATGAGATGACTGACCAATCTTTATGATTTCAGGTTCAAATGAACAGCTACAGCAGCAATTAGAATACACCCTACTAAAGCCTGATTGTGACAGCTGAATTTCAAAAATGCAATCTGAATGTGAGGACACTTTAGAAGAACGATATGCAATAAAATTCTGTTTTAAATTCGGAAAAAATGCCACAGAAATGTATGGAATGCTTCAGACTGCTTTTCAACCATCTAGCATGAATCGAGCATCAGTTTTTGAGTGGCATAAGAGATGAAGGGAGTCTGTGAGGGATGATGAGAGGTGTGGGAGGAGTAAGAAAGTCAATACACCAGAGTTGATTAGCCAAAGGCTTCGGGTTAGAGTTACTATGTTAAGGTTTTAAGGGAGTTCAGGAAGAGATTCTGTCGGAAGAGGCCAGCACTCTTCAAATCAGGTCAGTGGCATTTCCACCAGGACAGTGCACCAGTCCACAACTCCATCCTTGTCACAGACTATTTGACCAAGATGGGCATCAAGACACTTCCTTACTCTCCCTATAGTCCCTGTGACTTTTGGTTATTCCCTAAGCTCAGAGGCTGTCATTATGAGATAATTGAGAAGATGAAAGAGGCTGTGACAAAGGTCATTGACACGCTCACACAAGGACTTTCATGGGGCCTTCCAAAAGTTGTTGGAATGGTACAACAAGTGCATTGCAGCCGGAGGAGATTACTTCGAAGTTGACGAGAGTTTCATGTGTGTACTATTAATAAAAGTGCCCATACAAAAAAATCTGGAAACTTATTTAATGATCCTAGTATATATAAAGTAAGTTGATGACCATAGTCGAGGGTGACCCAAAGGCTTCCTTTTCAATAGCTACTACACCGAGGTGTAGCGGAGGGCACTACTCCTTTCCCTAGATTGCTCTACTTTAGCCTTGATCCTTACCTTATAATGCTGAGTGCTAAGCAAGGTGGCATCAAGTACCATTTTTTGACTCTTTGGTATGACTCGACCTGAGATCGGACCCCAGTCTCCCAGACCATTGGTGAACAGTCTAAGAAGGAGAGATATGAGCAAAGAAAAATAGGAATATTTCTTTGCCGTTGTTTATTTTTTTTATTGTCCTCAACATTCTCAGAAGAAAGGTTTCTTTGAAGTCAAGTATTTTTATTGGTTTGGTTTAGTGGCATATCAACCATTGTTGGTTATTTAATTCCAAATCCTGTTTCTATTTACATATTAAATATATATTTTGTAAATACACACAGTTAAACAAAGTATTTGAAGTAAATTGATTAAAAAGTTAAAAAAAACAACTGATATGCCATAAAAGAGTGATAAAAAATTATTTGTAACCATAGCATATCCATTCATTGATTGAAAATTATTTTTCAGTAACTAAGTATCTTTAACTGTCCATTATATGATCTCTTATGGACAATTGGCATTGAACTCTCCATTTGGGATATATATATATATCATTGACACTTGGTACTGAACACTTCATTTGGAAGATATCTGTTAAGCATGAAGGGAAGTGGCAGATTAGCCACAACTGTTTTGGTTAGATATTTAACTGATGCATTTGTTAATTTCAGTATTTATGTATCAAACCAAATCCATCCATCCTTTTTCAAAGTAGTATCTTGAGGATGGTTTAGCTTTTGAGATGTTATGTCACCATGATATCGACCAATAGATGTCATATCACCATGATATTGACCAATAGGTTTTTATCTATGTTTAGGCAAGAATCCTTCATGAATAGAAGTTTTGTGAAATACAATAAATATAGTTGGTGACCATAGTCGAGGGTGATCCGAAGGCTCCCTTTTCAATAGCTACTACACAGAGGTGTAGGGAGGGCGCTACTCCATTCCCTGGATTGCTCCACTTTACTCTTGATCCTTACCTTATAAGGCTGAGTGTTAATCAAGGTGGCATCAATTACCATTTTTTGAGTCTTTGGTATGACTCAACCTAGGATTGAACCCCGGTCTCCCAGACCATTGGTGAACACTCTACTCATTAGGGGGGAAAATAGATATATAAGGTTTCTTAAATTTTTTTGTTAACTTGTTTACATACAATTATATCCAGTTTTTCCTGATCTTGATAAAGGCCAGAAATATGGTTAAAAGCACTTGAGGCTGTTGGGTATTTAGATTTTATGGCATATCAACCTTTGTAGGTTATTTAATGTCAAATCTATTTTTATACAAATAATCAGTTCTATTTCAAACAATTCAGTTTAACATGAGTACACAGTCTAATTGTCAAAAACATTTCTATTTCAAGCTATTCAGTTTAGTCAAACACTTATAATTCAAACAATTCAATTTAGTGTCAGTACAGTTTTAATGTCTAAAACACTTCTATTTTAAACAATTCAGTTTAGCATAAGTATGCAGTATGAGGTTCTATTTTAAGCAGTTCAGCTTAGAATAAGTACATAGTCTCAATATCAAAACTGTCCTATTACAAGCAATTCAGTTTAGCATAAGTAAACAGTTCTATTTGACCCATAGATGTAACCCTATCAAATGCTACCACTCCGGGCCAGAGTGGATTTGGGAGTGATGGCAATGAAGTGGGGCTCTGCATTCCCCAAAGCTCTAGCATAACTGGAACCTCATCATCAGATTGTTTAGTGTCATATCCAGGACATTCCTTGGGTGTGTCTTACCTCTATTCAGGAGTGTAGTCCGTATATTCTACAGCTCCAACTGACTGGGCAAGAAAGTACTAGATATTCATTGGCTCTAAATATGTCATCTAATATAAAATATATAAATAAGTTAACTAACATTTTGAAATACCTTTTTTATGGTATATGTAACAAATACATATAAAATAACAAATATATATAATATGTAACACACACACATATATATATATATATATATATATATATATATATATATACATTTATACAACACACATATTTGTAAAAAAAGATAAATGGAAAGAAAGATATATATTTGGAGTGGATAAAGATTTATTTATCATTATTGCCAAAATATTTTGACTATAATTTGCCCACATTCAAAAGCATTCAATCAAAATAAACAAATCTTCATCCACACCAGATATATATCTTTCTGTTTATCTTTTCTACATATTTGTCTGATTCATTTCATTATTCTCATATATATATATATATATATATATATATATATATATATATATGACATACACATGCACATCACAAATCAAAAAAATTTTTTACATTTCCATGAGTATAGTTTCCATGAATATAATTTCAATAAAGCCATATCTTGATCAAAACATAAATAGAAAAGCTATTATTTTTTGTATTTTTATACAGTTTAACACAATGTACAATAATTAAATAGGCAAGTGGTGCAGTACGTAGTTACTTATTTGCTTTTTTTTTTCTGATGTGAATCACGTACCAAGAGTAACTGAGGTATTTCTTGTTCTTGGGTAAAAGCATCAGTTTTGCATTTTTTAGAAAGCATGTTATCTAAAGATGATTGTTTTTCTGTTTAAAATAATTTGTAATAAAATAATTGCTATAATTATAGAAATGATAATAAATCAATCCAATGAATAAATTACTGATGCTATTCAGTTAATTAACAAGATAAAGAACTCCAAACAACTGCACAGTATAATGGCATGATGCAAACTGATTCACCTGCCAGGAGGCAATGAGAGTCAAGTTATCCGTTGCAAGTCAAGGTAATTTGCTATCTTCAAACCAATGATGGAATTATAAATAACAATAGTTGGGAGACACAAAAATTAAGGCACATACACACACACATATATATATAAAATCACCCAACTCACAATATTAAGAAAAACATTTTAAACAATTTGTGTACATAGAGAGAATACGTATATACAAGTATATATATATAAAGAGATGAAATATATATATATATATATAGGGAGAGAGAGAAAGGAAGAATATGTGTGTGTGTGTGTGTGTGTACATCTTTTTTCCCTTTCTCTCTCTCTCTCTCTATATATATATATATATATATATATATATATATATATATAGAGAGAGAGAGAGAGAGAGAGACACTATATGTGTGTGTGTGTGTGTGTGTGTATGTATATATATATATAGAGAGAGAGAGAGATTATGTGTGAGTATATATATATATATATATATATAAAAAACCAAAAAATAATTTTTATACAACAAATGGATATGATCCATTACCAGTCCATTTTTTATGTCACTTCTTTTGTAGCAAATGAAGTCCTTAAAATAAACTCTTTTAAAACCTTAAAAAAAAAAATCAAAGATTTTCTTCCCACGACAGTATGAGGAAAATAGAAAAACAAAGTCATCCAAAAGTAAGGAATTTATTAGAATGGAAAGTCAACATAATAAAACATCCATTGCTGTTCAAGCAACATTTTCTCAGCATCTTAAAGTCCTGATGAAGGTTTATAAAAACCGATACAATTAACATTGACTTTTTGTCATAATTAATTCATCACTTGTTGATTATTTTGTTTTTCTATTTTATTTATATATATATATATATATATATAAAGAATGATCACTTTAATAATAAAATGTCATTTGGGCCAATCCTATTTAGACAGAATTATTGTGAAGATCAGTTAGGTGAAACCTGGGTAGGCAGTTTCTGGCTCTTAGGTCTGTGGATGACTATATATATATATATATATATATATATATATATATATATATATGCTCCCTCTGTGGGTTTAGGTCTCTAGTGGGGAAATTTGCTGGCTGCCATATATGCTGAAATGCAATAGCTTTCCTCAAGAATTGAGCACTCTAGGTAGCCAATAATGTATATATAAAAAAAAAAAAAAAAAAAGATATATGTAAAAAGTACACTGAGAATGATGATGGCTCCAGGGTAATATATCGAACTGATGTAAAAATCAGCTGGGTTTAGATTCCAACTTGAAGTATCTGATAGGTCTAGCCACAATGAAGACAAATGTCTGTGTGTGAATGACTATATATTTTGATGAATGTTGAGGCAGCAAGTTATTATTCAAGAAAGTTTTATTAGAGACGATAGTACACTGTTTATTATTTCGAATTTTATTTTTTCAAGACTCATTATTATTATTATTCTAGCGTTGGGATCTAGATGGTAAAAGAATTGTCCCATATCTTCTGCCCAATCGCTTTTAACCATATTTTTGGTCGTCATCAGGAGTAGTGTAGTTCTAAGTTGACTTTTGAGTTTTTACTGTTTTCATAATTTGTAGTATTTCGTTTTGAAGTTGTCAGTTGGAACATTTTCAGCGTTTTGTTTTAAAATGATCAGTTGGAAAGGTTTACTAATAGAGTTTGTGATTTTTAGTTATCAAAAATATTTAATATGTTGGTGCCTGTATTAAATGCTATTTTATTAATGCTTGGTTTTTTATTTTTTATGCATATTGCTTCTAGGATTTGTAATCGTTTTTTATTATTGTTTTTATATATAATTATTGTGTTATCTGTGAAAATTTTCCTTACATCGGAAGATGTAAGTTGTTTAGTGCTATTATTGTGTTTTAGAATTAAATGTTGTTTTATAGCGCTATTTTCAGAAATGTGATAAATAAGACAATGAGATAATGTTGTGGTTGGATAGTCAATGTAAGAATTTTTTTTTTTTTTTCTGGAGGCACTCAAACATTTTTCCAACTGAATGTTTTAAAACAAAACACAGAAAATGTTCCAACCAACAACTTCAAAACAAACTATTATGGATGCAGACTACACAGCTAACATCACACTTCTTGCAAATACACCTAACCCAGCTGAATCCCTTCAGCATTGTCTGGAGCAGGCAACTGAAGGTATTGGCCTCCATGTGAATGCAGACAAAATGGAGTACATATGTTTATTCAAAAATGAGACATCTCCACACTAAATGGTGGTTCTCTGAAAGTAGTAGACAAGTTGATGTACCTCAGTAGCAGCATCTCATCAACTGAAAGTGACATCAAAATGCACCTAACAAAAGTATGGACTGCTATTGATAGGTTATCAATCATATGGAAGTCTGATCTATCTGATAAAATAAAATGTAATCTTTTCCAAGCAGCAGTTGTGTTTGTTCTACTATATGGATGCACCACATGCATGTTGATGAAGTGTATAGAGAAAAAGCTAGATGGGAATTGCATAAGAATGCTACAAGCTATACAGAACAAATCCTGGAAACAGCAGCTGTACAGCCAGCAACCTCCTATCTCTAACACCATCCAAATAAGATAGACAAGGCATGTGAGACGCAGTTGGAGAAGTAAGAACAAACTTATAAGTGACATTCTCCTATGAACTTCTGAACAGAGACAGGCTAGTATTGGCCGACTACCAAGAATTTACATACAACAGCACTGTATGGACACAGGATATAGTCTAGAAGACCTGCTGGAAGTGATGGATGATAGGGACAAATAGCTAGAGCTACATAAGTAAAGTAAAGTTGGCGACCATAGTCGAGGGTGATCCAAAGGCTCCCTTTTTGATAGCTACTACACCAAGGTGTAGGGTAGGGCACTACTCCTTTCCCAGGATTTCTCCACTTTACCCTTGATCCATACCTTATAATGCTGAGTGTTAAGCAAGGAAGCATCAAGTACCATTTTTAAAGTCTTTGGTATGACTCGACCTGGGCCATTGGCGAACACTCTAATCATTATGCCAATGTCTGGTGAGAGCTATATAATACTAATAATTCAATTTGATATCAGTTATTTGTTAGCACACAGTTTAAATGGTTTCAAGTATAGAAAGTGATTTAATCATTTTTTATTTGACCCATAGGTGGGACTCTAACAGGTACTACCACTGCAGGTTTGAGTGGACCTGGGAATAGCAATGAAGAAATTTTCCACATTCCCAAAAGCTCCAGATGGTTTAGTTGTTGTATACTTCTCATGGACCAAACCAAGAACATAATCAAAGATAATGAATGAACTTCAACGAACAAACGGAACACTCTTCTTTATAAAAATATATCTCTCTCATTTTATTCTCGAAAGGGGCACACAGTTTGTTGTAAGTTTGAGAGATAGATGGAGAGACATATACTCAGAGAGGGGACTACTTCTTGCCACATATCTTCTTCCTGGAGCCAGGGGGTGCCAACGCTTGGACCCCCTTGCAAGCCGTATCATCAGAAACGATCTAACGCCTCTGATTGGCTGTGTATCCCCGGCTTGACTCAATTCTGACTGGACTCTATCTAAATCTGACTGTGTGGTTCTCGTATCACATGGTCCCCTTCTGGTTACACACCTGTTTGACCGGCCTACCCTGATGCACTGCCATCCCCCTATTTACTAATCACAACATGATAGCTTGTCAAAGCACACAGGGTCACCAGGAACGAACCCAAAATCCATGTCAACAGCCATTATATATCATAGTGTCATATTCAGGACACAAGTTGGGGGTGGATCTTATCCCACTGTAGAGATGCAGTCAATGTATTCAGTAGCCCCAGTGAACTGAGCTAAATTTACATGCATTTATACTCATATTATAAAAAAATGACAAAAAATGTTTAGAAGTTCATTTTTAAAGATTTCTGTCATGCAAATCACTTTTATATATCAGTACTTAAATATAGTCAACATCTATGCCTTAATCCCAAGGGTAAGCTTTCTCCTGGTTTTCTGGGGGCCACCTGGCATTTGTGCCAGGTGTGTGATATTAAGCTGATCACCTGGTCCCAGGGTGCCTTACCCCCAGACAATACCTGCTTGGGAATGCTAACTTGATCGCTCGGTGCCTGAAGCGCCCCAAAATGGGAAATGCCAAGAAGATCAAGCATTTTTTGTGACAGCCACGCAAGAGTCTTGATTTGCACATGCCCCCCATCCACTATAAAATGATTTCATGTCAAATCTGATAGGGTAGGAATTCTGATATATATCCCCAAAATAATATAGACTCCAACTGTTCTAAAATTTTCATTACCAAGGTCACAAAATAAAAATTTGAAGAATAAAAAAGTCTTTTCCACAGACCTTAAGCCTAAGCAATTGGGAAATTGTACTTTCAATCCAGAAACAAGAAAAAAAAAATTGTGACACAGTGTTATTTATTGAATTAATCTTTGTTATTTCTACAACAGCATAGGTTTGGTTCCTTTGTTTAATGGCATATCAACCTTTGTTGGTTATTTAATGCCAAAGCTATCCTTCTAAATGAACAGTGGTACTATTTCACCCATAGCTGGGAGGATAAGAGGGTTCATACCTTTCCCAAGGGAATTTGTCTGAAAGTGAATGTAATAACACAACAGGAGTTTGCAGTCCATCACTTTAACCATTACACCATGAAGACACTTCCGACAACTGCATAAATTGAATAAAACAAGTAAAAATTAAAATAATCGAAAATTATGGGAGTCTTACCTCTCTGAAGAAGATGCAGAAGTTATATTTCCAGCCTCATTGACAGGGCCATTGATAAATTACAGTTATATGGATTTAAGAAACTAATAATAATCCTTAGCTAACTATTTTTGATTCAATTAACTATTCTTAATATAAATAATTGGCACACAGTTACATGGTATCAAGTATTCCAATTAAATGCAAATAATTTTTCAAGAGATCTATTTGACCAATAGATAGGACCCTAACAAGTACTACCATTCCAGGACAGAGTAGAACTGCAAGTAATGGCAATGAAGGGGTACACATTCACCAGATCTCTGAATGCAGTTAAGTGTCATATCCACAATGGAGGGATAAAGGCAGTTCAAACCTTTCCCCAGAGTATTAGTCTGAAAGTGAACATAATAGCCTGACTAGAGTTTGAACTTGCCAACTATGATGTTGCAGTCTGGAGCATTAGCCACTACACCATAAATTCAAAGTATTGATTAAAATAGGTATAAATTTACAGGGTCTCGCAAAGGTTATGTATGATATAAGCAAAATAGATGGTGGGGGAGCCCCATTGTGAAGTGGCTATGGATTAAGAAGTACCGCTACTATTCTTCTACAAGTTTGGCTTTGGCATTAAATAGTCCACAAAGGTTGATATGCCATTAACACAGAAACTTTAAATAGTACCACTACTGTTCTTCTACAAGTTTGGCTTTGGCATTTAATAGTCCACAAAGGTTGATATGCCATTAACACAAAGAAACCTTAAATAGTTCCACTACTATTATTTACCAACCCCTCCACTCCGACAGGATATGACGCAAGGTCAATTTTTAAGTGAAGTTTAACAGGTTTGAATTCAGAGTTTTCCTTCTCCTAGACTAGTTGCCCTACCAAGGCTGAAGAACCTAGTCTGTCCTACTATTTACCCATAGCTGGAGGAAGAATAATTATATTCATGCCTTTCCCAAGGGTATTAGTGCTATGTGAAATGCAATCAGTCACGGCCAGGATTTGAACTCGCGTCGCCGTGTCCATTTCCTATGACGATAACCATTACACCATGGGCACCTTAAATAGTACCACTACTGCTCTTCTATAAAGTTGGCTTTGGCATTAAATAGTCCATGAAGGTTGATATGCCATTAAACAAACAAGTCAAACCAAGTAAAATAGATAATGTATTAAACTTTTTAAATAGAGATGTTTTAAATTTTGTATCGAACAATTTTTATAGAGTAAACAGTGTGTATCTTGTTTCTTAGGAATATCCACCACTAATCTATCTATCTTAGTTCGTATTTATTTGGGGAGAGATCAAACACTTCTGCGGGAGATACTATCACCATAGTCTCAGTCTTGGTGACAGGACAGTTCAATTTCAAATAAAAAATTATCCCAGAGAATTTAAATTATATAACAGAAATTTTTCATAAGTTACAAGTTCTATAAATAGGAAATAATTTGACATTAGGCCAAACAGCCATTGGCCTAGTCAGCTGGGGCTGTATAATACACCAACTGCATCTCTACAGACGGGTAAGACTCCTCCCAATGAATGTTCTGGATATGACACTAAACAATCTGATGGTAAGGGCCCAGTAATGCTGGAGCTTTGGGGAATGTGGAGTACTCCTTCATGGTCATCACTCCAAACTCCACACGGGTCCAAAGTGGTAGCACCTGATAGGGTCCTCTCTGTGGTTCAAATAGAACTGTTTGATATTCAAACTGTGTACTTATGCTAAACAGAACTGTTTGATCATTTAACTGTGTGTAAACAAATGACTGATATTTAATTGAATTGTTAGTGATACATAGCAATACTTGAAAACATTAAACTTATGCAAACAAATGATTAATAGTAAATAGAATTATTTGTATTAAATAGAAATAAGTGAAACCATTTAACCGTGGGAAAAAGAATGAGCTCAGGCTCATTTAAAAATGTTAACAAAATATGTTTAGAAATCATATATTTAATATATATATATATATATATATATATATGTATAAAAAGGATTTGGCATTAAATAACCAACAATAGTTGATATGCCATAAAACCTAACCAAACCAAATCATATATATCTAATATAGATGTATAAAAAGGATTTGGCATTAAATAACCTACAATGGTTGATATGTCATAAAACCCAACCAAACCAAATCTTACAGCTATCCTTAGAGGTCTTTAAGTTGATTATACTATAAAAGCAGAAACAATAAAAACAATTCTTTACTTTTGTAAGACAAACCTATGATGAGAAAATCAAGGTCAATATCACTGTCATATCGTGTAGATGCCAAAGGTCACATAATACAATCCAGCTAATGAGATAAAAGAAAAATAAATTTTTCTGACCCAACTAGTAACATTCATTTCACCGAAAAATTGCACCTGGTAGGTGATATAAAGTTGATCACCTGTTCCCAGGCAATACCTACTTAACAAAGCTATGTTAGTTGCTTGGCATCCGAGGAGGAGGAGGAGTACACTTAAAGGGGAATGCCGAGGAGATTAGGAATTTTTTGTGATGGCCGTGAATTTGATTTGTATATGGCTCCCATTAAAATGACCTTGTGTCAAATCTGGCCCAGTAGGAGGTCAGATAAATCCTTAATTTCAATTAGATATAGAATAAAGTTATTTATTTTAATGCTTTATTATCAGCAGTAGAAGTAAAAAGAACTATAAAATAATAGTAATGGAAAGAAACTTCTGAAAAAAGATGTTTTAGGGAAAGACAACAAACAATACAATTCAAAGTTAATTTAAAAATATATATATATATAAATCTTAAATAAATTAAAATATCAACTTTTAAAGAAATTAAAGAAAACAGGCTAAATTTTTCAAATCAACACTGAGTGATTTTATCAATATTTAAATGTTTCTTCATATCATCCTCTGAACTTGACTTGTTGGGTAATCAGATATATATCATCATGTCGTGCCGCTAGCACGTATATCACTGACTATCTCTCGCCACTTCTCCCTATCGTTCATCGCCTCTGGTAGGTCTTCAGGGCTACATCCCGTATCCTCACATAGCAGCTGAATGTATGTTCGTGCTGGTCATCCTGGTTTTGCCTGGCCATATGTGGGGGTCCATAGGAGTACATCCCTTATGAGCTCGTCCTTGCTTCTCCAGCAGTGTC
>CAUZXS010006728.1:12500-22500 GCA_963585895.1 Sepioteuthis lessoniana | reverse complement strand
TTAGTTCTATTCGACCCATAGATAGGACCCTATCATGTGCTACCACTCTGGGCCAGAGTGGACCTGGAGGTAATGGTAATGAAGAGGTAATCTGCATTCCCCAAAGCTCAAACATTACTGGAGCCTCACTATCAGATTGTTTAGTGTCAAACCAGGACACTCGTTGGAGTCTTACTCCTCTGCAGAGATGCTGTCAGTGTATTCTGCAGCCCTATCCAACTAAGCTAAAGATTAATAGAGTTAAACATGTAAAATAATGTCCGAGGGATTTTGTTTCATATATCTTGCCTTTCGGTTTAGTTAGGCTGAGAACCTTTTGCTTAGCGCATGGGTTAGTTAGGTGCAATGTAAGTGTAGGTGTTCACGCGCGTGCGCGGAGAGGATGTGTCATTCAGAGATGTCAAAATAAAAATCCCAGATAGGACTTAGGGATGTGAATGACGTCATGCACTGGAAGCGTGCGCAGAGGATTTGGGAGGATTTGAAAAAAGTCAGTTAGTTGAGTTCCTGGCTCGGAAGAAGACGGTTGACTTTCGCCAGCTTGCCGAAGCCAGGCCAGTGGCCTTGTGGCAGGTGCCATACATGTCTTGTGGGGGCGCAGATGGAAAAGCCAGAATAAAAAGTATGTGTATCTCTCTCCTTATGTCGAAGAACCTTTAAACTCAAAGGTAATAAAAAGTTTTGTATCTGAACTAAGATGTCGTAAGTGCTTTTCGTGTTTTGGGATTCCTATGTTCTTTGTATATATGTTATGAACATGTACGTTTCACATATCCATATCTGGCTATGGTACAAACAGATTTTATACAGTTAAATTCTAGTTGACTAACTTAAAAATTTATGCTGCTAAAATATAGGATTATTGAAAATTTCTTTATCTAATTCTTCAGTAATAAAAACAAACATGTCAACAATGAAGTTTCAGTCAGCTGTTTCTTGAAGGATATGGAACTACATTGTATTACTTTAGAATAAATTTTAACATTAGTTATTCATACCAAGATTACTGACAAGCAAAGCTAGGGTATTTAAATATTTAAATTTAGCCAAAAATTAATCATAACCACTGTACAGGTTGTCTCAAAATAGATGCAACCTATTAATATGATAATGTTTTATTAGTGGGACAAGCACAATGCCAGTCATTTGAAACATATCCCATAAAAAATGCATCTTTTGAGCTGGAGACCTCAAATCAATATTTCTTTTTAATAGTTATTATATCAGCTTCTAGGACATGCAATCTTTTTTCGAGTTTCTTATCACCATAATGAATCATTATCATATTAATGGATTGCATCTATTTTGGGACAGTTTTGAATGATTTTGTCTCCAAATAAGAAGTGATGCAAGGTATTTTTTCCTCTCTTGTTTGAGGTATTGTTATTGAGGATTAATAGTTGTTTATACTATTTTCAAATCTGAAACAAAAAAAAGAACATTATTATTAAAAGTGTTATTAGCAGTCATATGGGTTCCATGTATATAGAGACACCCCATATTAAAATATTAAAAGGAAAATAAAAAAAGTCCTGTTATGTCATTTCTTTTTGTTGAATCTAACAAATTGTTTTGTTTTAGCTTAAATAAATGTCTAATGAACATATGTAAACATGACATTGATATGACCATTGGAACTCCTTGGAAGCCAAGTATAGCATCGTTTTTTTTTGTTTTTTTTTCTATCATTACTTGTAGTAATTTCATGAAAAAAAAATCTGTAGAAGCAGCTCTAGTATTTAAGTAAAATTACTCATTCTTAAATTATCATAATATTCAATACTTAACCCTTGGAATCCTACATCTCCCACTACCATATGCTTCTCAACCCTCAACTTAAAGCTAGAAAATTAGTAGAAAATGTAAAATCTTATAACCTGTTATTTAATTGCTTTTTAAGCAGTTAAATAACAGGTTATGACATTCTATAGCCAATATAAAATGTATTTAAAAAAAATGATAAAATTATATATAAAATTGCGCCATTTCATTTGCAATAGTGATGGAGAAGTGAGAAATAAACAGCTGAAAGTCCAGCTGTCAGGTTTATGTACTTCTAGTTAGTGGAACAAATACACTTGACTTGGGTTTAAAGGGTTAAATCAAAAATAAATCTTTAATTGAAATAGAACCTTACTATAGTTTGAAACATATTTTAATATGATTTATATTATGTATGTTTGCAACATAGGTCGTTCAAAAAGTTCTAAGAAAGAAAAGCTATGGCTGAACGTTTTTGTCGTAGTATCACATTACAACTTCTTATAAAACTGGAAAAAGTAATTCAGATTTTTTCTCGTTTTATAAGAAGTGGCAGTGTATTGCCACAGCAAAAATAATAAACCATGCTCTTCTTTCTAGGTGAGGCTTAGAACTTTTTGAATGACCCACGTCTGAATTATTTATTCAAACTTAAAAATTAATTTTCTGAAAGTGAGAAAGAGAAAGGTAAGAAATAAAAAGGACAGATACATAATGTCTATTCAGAAACGGTCTGGCCATTTATTATTGATGCTAGAGTAGTCGTATCATAGTTACTTGCAAAGTACTCCTGTAGGGGCTTTACATCATTATTCTAATGTCTCTTCTACTCTTCAGGAAGAGTTCTTGTGGTGTAATGGCTAAAGTGCTGGACTACAGGCTTGAAGTAAGCGAGTTCAAACTCCAGTCATTCTATCACGTTCACTTTAAGACCAATACACTTGAGAAAGATATAGACCCCCTTTTCCCCTCAGTTATGGGTCAATTACCGGCTCATTGGCCTAGTTAGTAGAGTGTTTGCCAATAATCCGGTTCAATCCAAAGTCGGGTCATACCAAAGACTTTAAAAATGGTACTTGATACTTGCTTAACACTCAGCAGTACAAGGTACATATCAAGGGTAAAGTGGAGCAATCCAGGGAAAGGAGTAGCACCCTCCTCTACACCTCGGTGTAGTAGCTATTGAAAAGGGAGCCTCCTGGTCGCCCTCGACTAAGGGAGACAACTTTACTTAAGTTAGTACTACTACTGTTTTCCTACAAGGATGGCTTTGGCATTAAATAACCCACAAAGGTTGATATGCTATTAAAAAAAAAGTTATCTTCTACTTTTCAAAACAGTAAGCAAAAATCTCTTGAGATTACCATCAGTTGCCTCAGCCTCTTCTCCTTAATCTTATTCAAGAATTGATATCTTTTATGCAACAACTTTTTTTTTTGTAAACCTTGGGAAAAATCAGAAATCCCTATATCAAATCTTGATGGTAGAGTGTTTTGATCTTTCACACCCATTCCAAACCCAGCACAAGACATGAAGAATGAACAGTCAAGATATTCAAAATGTTTGTATACTTTCCACTGCCCCCCCATTTCCAGCTTCATTTATTTATACATGTGCACTGTGGACATGATTTTGAATATATTAGGTCTGTTTAAAAAGGATCTGGCCATATTTACTAAAAAGTAACCTACCTAGGACAATGGTACCTTTGTCCCCTTCAAAGAACTCCTTTTGGGTCCTTCCACTTTTTGAAATGTCCTTTTTCAAGATCACCATATAAACAAATGAGTGCATTTAACCCTTCAGGAAACAATAAGTTTTCTACTTCTCGTTAGATGAAGTACTATTGTTTATTTTCACTTTCTTTTTGCCTCATCCCCATTTTCCACCATTCCCATCATCATTCATCAATACTGATTCACAGAGAAAATAAATTTTTATACATTAAGTCTCTTGAAAAAAAGATTAGACCTTTTAATATTTATGAAATAATAGCCTACCTAGGGTAATGGTGCCTTAGTCCTCTTCAAAGTACTTTTCTTGGGTGAAAGAAGAAACTTTTACCTTGCTACTTTTGTTTATTTCTACTTTATTTCTACATCTGCCCACTTCGACCATTTCTATCATAATTCATTTAAACAGATTCACTATGGACCTGAATTTGTATATATTAGGCCTGTCTAAAACAGATCTGGTCATTTAATATATACAAAAAAAGTAGCCTACCAAGGGCAATAGTGCCTTAGTCCTTTTCAATATACTCCTCTGAGATGAAGGAAGGAATACCTTATACTAACCTTTATCTTGGTGCTTCTGTATATTTTTACTCAGTTTTTCTACTTCAGTAACCATTCCCGTTTAATTATACATATTCACTGTGGACATAAATTTTCATATGTTTGGTCTGTCTAAAAAAGATCTGGCCATTTAATATATACAAATATGTAGCCTACTTAGGGCAATCATGCCTTCGTCCTCTTCAAAGTACTCCTTTGAGGTGAAGAAAGGAATGCTTTATACAAACATTTACCTTTGTACTTCAGTTTATTTTTGCTTTGTTTTTTTTTTCTACCCCCACTAACTATTCCCATTCATATATATATATTTACTGTGGACATAAATCTTTATATATTAGGTCTGTCTAAAAAAAATCTGGCCATATTTACAAAAATATAGCCTATCTAGGGCAACCGTGCCTTAGTTCTCTTCAAATTACTCCTCTGAGATGAAGGAAGGAATACTCTAAACTAACCTTTGCATTTGTGCTTCAGTTTATTTTCATTTTGTTTTTACCTCCCCTCCACCATTCCCATCATCATTCATTTATACATATTCACTGCAGATATAAATTTTTGTGCATTAGGTCTGTCTTAAAAAATATGGACCTTTTAATATTAACAAAATAATAGCCTTCCTTGGGCAATGGTGTTTCAATCCTTTTCAAATTGTCTCCTTTTGAATCTTTATACAATTATTCCTAAATTGGATCAGTGAAAATTTATCCATAAAAAGATATTTTGTAAAGTAACTGATGAGTAAAGCTTTAAGATTTGTATTTAGTCAAACTAATTGATTCTACTTTGATTAATTATACCATTAAAAGATTTATTTGATAAGGTCTTTCTTTGGGTTTTTTCACTTTACATACCAGAGAGTTTTTTGAATGAGGGTTAGTTTGAATAAAAATGATTTTGAATATGATTTTAAGAATAATGATTCTGTAATGCAAGTCATAATTTAGCCGCAGAATGATGAAGTTATAGAAAGACAGGGAAAATACTTTGGTGGCTGAATAATGAAGACATGAATTTATATATTACTTTGGAACTTGCTTTTCATTATCCTAAGATGGAAAGGATAGATAAACTTTGCTAAATGACTTCTCACCCCTAATACCTATACATATACTTTTATAGGAGGAGATAAGCAGGAAAACCAGGTTACACAATTGATTTTTAGCACACCAGCTCTCCCAATCACTGTTAAAGATATGCATTAAAATAATATGAACCCTAACCTCTCAGAATTTAACAATCAGAGAATAATTATGAAGTCACCACAAATTTATAGCAATATATCTCCTGATAAGTCTGTTCCAGATATAAAAATTTCTAAGTTGAAATTGTCGAAATTGAAAACAATATCAGTAGTTGTTAGAGTACTAGAACTACTCAAAAAGAATGTTGGTGAAATTGTCGGTAGCAAACTTGCAAAGAACATAGGATGCCTTTGACCCTTCATTGATATTACACTCAGGTCCGTTCTGTCCTTTGCCCAGTCAGCTGGGGCTGTAGAATACACTGACTCACCTCTGCAGAGGGGTAAGACCCCCCCCAAACGAGTGTCCTGTTATGACACTAAACAATCTGATAGTGAGGTTCCAGCAGTGCTGGAGCTTTGGGGAATGCGGAGTACCCCTTCATAGGGCCCTATCTATGGGTTAAATAGAACTAACAGCAAACTTATGCTAAAATGAATTGTTTGAGCAAACTGAATAGCTTGAAATGAATATGTTTTTGACAATTAAACTGTACTTACATTTAAACTATGTGATTATGCTTAACTGAATTATTTGAAATAGAACTGTTTTTTGACATTAAAACTGTATTAACATATAACTGCTTGAATAGTTTGAAATAGAAATGTTTTTGACAAACTGTGTACTTATGCTAAACTGAATTGTTTTAAATAGAACAGATTATTCACATAAGAATGGATGTGGCGTTAAATAACCTACAAAGGTTGATATGCCAACAAACCCAACCCAACCCGTTCTGTTCCAGAGGGGTTGTATCTGATAGGGTTTTATCTATAGGTGAGTAAGTCAAATAGATCTCTGTAAAAATTATTCGTATTTGATTGGACCCTAACCAAAAAAAACCAAAAAAACTCTAAAGAAACAACTGCACAAAAAATGTAAATATGAGCATACAATGAATTCAATTCCCTTACCTTGAGGCATAGAATAACCTTAGATGAGTTGACTTGCTGTTAAAATCAGTCCATCATTTCCAAGGAAACTCTTATGGTTATCAACAAATAAAACCAATGTCATTGTAGGTATCTGTGTATAACAGATATACAAGACTCAAAAGTTCATAGGCTGATTAAGATACTCTCATGGAATGTGAGCAAATGAGGTTTATTTTTTCAACATAGTCCCCCCTTGCAGCCCAAGCAATTCTTTCATTGTATTACAGTGCTGGAATCCCATTGGTCAGAAAAGTAATCAACAGCAGATATAACATCATCATATGAACTTTTTATTCTACACTCATATAGAATTGCTTGAGTTTCATTTATATATGAATAATATATACAACCAAGCAGTCATTATTTGCATAACAGAGGTACCAGCTCTTGATCTCTGGCTGAGAACCTGCTGGTGACTTCAAGAAAATAATATCAAAGGATGATAATTTGGCCGTAGAGACTCACAAATTTCTCTGGTCTTTAAGATAAAAATCAACTCTCCAATTCCAACCAGGAGAGCAGACCTAGTTATTGCCAACAAGAAAAAATTACTATGTCAGCTAGTGGACTCTGTTATGATTTTGAATATGATTTTAAGAATAATGATTCTGTAATGCAAGTCATAATTTAGCGGTGGAAAACTTACAAAGAGTAAAATAATGATAACTGTTCAAGCTTAAAAACAATACCACTGGAACTACCCATCAAATCACAAAGTCAAAATAAAGAAAAGCAAAAAATTAGAGAAATATTTAGCCTTGCTAGAAAGTTTTTAAAAAAGTTGTGTAATAGGAACGAAACAGTAAGAGAATCCAGAACAATCACCAAAAAGCCTAGAAAAGAAAACAGGAGAACTGGAAATCCATAAAAGAACTGAGACTGTCCAATAAAAGCACTGATGAGATCAGTTAGTGTTATGACTGAGTTTATTAATTAACAACATTGAATCCAGAAAATGTAAACAAATAGTTACAATGGAATATAATAAATAGAATTAAACACGCAGTTATACAACAACAGTAATGAATACTTTGTAAGCAAGACTAGCTATGGTATTTATCATATGCCCACCAGTGTACAAATCTGGCACAAGGCCGTTTTTAAGGTGGGTCTGGTCGCAGGGCCAAAGCCCACACATGTCCGGCATGGCCCAAAATACCTTCAGCCCCGTCAGCATCCCCCTTATTAGGGGCACCTCAGGCACCAGAAAGCAAAACTAGCTGCTACTACTGCTAACTTTGTCTAGTCTATCTTTTATGCCTTTCATTGGACGAGTCCAACTTTCTTTTTGGGGAACCGGAAAAGACATCGACACACGGCTAACGAAAGCATGGACAGCTATCGATAGGCTCTCGATCATAGGGAAATCAGACCTGACCAATAAAATGAAATGCAGTTTCTTTTAGGCAGCAGTCATATCGATACTGCTATATGGATACTTGGACGCTAACTAAACGGCTGAAGAAGAAGTTAGACGGCAATTACACAAGAATGTTGCGAGCAATATTGAACATGTCCTGGCGGCAACACCCCACAAGGCACCAACTATACAGCCACCTGCCTTTCATCATGAAAACTATCCAAGTTAGACAAACCAGACATGCAGGACACTGCTGGAGAAGCAAGGACAAACTCATCACTGATGTACTCCTATGGACTCCTGCATATGGCCAAGCAAAAGCAGGACAACTAGCTGGAACATACATATAGCAGCTATGTGAGGATATGGGATGTAGCCCTGAAGACCTGCCAGAAGCGATGAATGATAGGGAGAAGTGGCGAGAGAGGGTCAGGGATATCCATGCTGGCGGCACTACATGATGATGATGATGACAACAGTTAGAATATTTTAAAAAGTTCTGGAAAGCTTAAAGAAAATTTGCTATCACTCAAACTTCAGTGAAAACCACCAGTGACTGTGGAAAACTTACAAAGAGTAAAATAATGATAACAGTTCAAGTTAAAAACAAGAAACAATATCTTCTAAAAATTTTAATACTACTGGAACTACCCATCAACTACTTGGAACTAGGTATCTGTTATCTTAAGGAGGAAGGGATAGATAGACTAAGCTAAATGAGTCCCCACTCCCAATACCTACATACATATACTTTTACAATTGGGGTTAAACAGGCAAACCAGGTTAAAAAATTAATCTTTAGCACACCAGCATTCCCAATGACAACTTCACTTTGACCTCTGTCCTACTCAGCAGCTTTTCACCATGCTTTTTTTTATTGAAATACAACCATATTGGAGTTGCAACAAACAACTGGTTTTAATTTTTAAATTCCATTGAATTTAAACTTAAAAAGCAAATATACATACATAAAATTTACCTGACCAGATATGATATGGATTTAGTTTAAGATGGTTGAATGCAGTGACAGTCTATAAATATGAACACAGGTCTTCAAGATTTGCTATCGTTTAGATTATAAAACTTATATCTTTAAAGTGAAACTGAATGTTGGACAATCCAAAATGGAACAAAGGTCATTTAAAGAGAGTTTGGTTTGGTTTTATGGCATATCAACCCTTGTTGGTTATTTAATGCCAAATCCTCTTAATACATATATACATATATATATTTGGTTTAGTTTGATTTTATGGCATATTAACTATTAGAAGTTATTTAATGCCAAATCCTTTTTGTACATATATAACAAATACATGATTTAGTTGGGTTTGGTTTGGTTTTATGGCATATCAACCATTATAGGTTATTTAATGCCAAATCCTTTTTATATGAATATAATAGATATGATTTGTAAATGTAAATCAACAAAGTTAAATAGTTCTAATTGTTGCTATGTATCACTTACAATTTGATTAAACATTAGTTATTTATTTACACACATCACTCCCATGTCCACTCTGGCCCGAATGCTAAAAAGTTTTTTGCAAACAATTCCATTTAGAATAAGTCATTTATTTGCACTTTGTCAAACAGTTCTATTTAACTCATAGAGAGGATCCTATCAAATGCTACCACTCAGGGCCAGAGTGGACATGGGAGTGATGGCAATTAAGAGGTAGTCTGCATTCACCAAAGTTCTAACATTACTGGAGCCTCAGCAGCAGATTGTTTAGTATCATATACAGGACAATTGTGAGAGGGAGAGGGCCTTACCCTCTGCAGAGATCCAGGTGGTGTATTCTAAAGCTCAAGCTGACTGAGCTATGGTATCAAGTATTTTTTTAATAGCAATAATTTGAACACACATATGGTTTTAAGTATTTCAAGTAACTTATGTTAACAATGGGGAAACAATTATAGCTTGAGGTAACATCTTAATACAAATAATTTGCACAGTTATATAGTTTTATATATTCCTACCTAACAGTAAAAGTATTATTGTAAAAGATACAATTTTTCCAGTTTTTTCAGTTCAAAAATTAGGGGTGCACATTACATGCACCTTTTTTTCAGCCATATGTATCACCATATTTGGGACAAGATGACCAAACGTAAGTTACATTTGTATTCCAAACTTAAGTGTTTTACATCATTACAGAGGAATATCCATTGCAATGTGTGTTTGTTTATAATCTTTTTTCTTTCAACATGACCTTATTTTTGCAACAAGTCAGTTACATTTTTACATGAACATGTCCATGCATTTACTCCAAATAGTGAGTAAATTTTGTATTTTAACACAAGGCAGGGCATCCAGCTCAAACCTACATACAGCAGCTCTGTGCTGATACTGGATGTAGCCCTAAAGACATGCCAAAAGATATGGACGATAGAGAGGGGTGTCGA
>CAUZXS010006727.1:10000-86666 GCA_963585895.1 Sepioteuthis lessoniana | reverse complement strand
AGTTTGTGGGTAAATATTTCTATTTTGGAAGGAGGTTGGTTGGTATAATCCTGTTTATAAATATATTTAGAGATATATGATTTGAAATCGAATAGTTTGTGGGTAAATATTTCTATTTTGGAGGTGGGGACAGGTTGGTTGATATTTTATGACAGATCAACCATTGTGGGTTATTTAATGCCAAATCTTATTTATAAATATATTTAGAGATTTAAAATCAAATAGTTTGTAGGCAAATTTATTTTCAAACAAAATGAGTGAGTTCATTCGTTTTCATGCAGTTGAATGGTTTCTAGTATAACAATCTAACACTAATAATTCTATTTAATTTTAATCATTTGTTTGTACGCAGTGTAAAGTATTACTATTTAACATTAATAATTCTTTTTATCAAGTGTCCAGTACGAACAATTTGCATACAGCTGTATGGTTTTAAATACCTAATAATATTAACCCTCAGTAAATGATTGAACAGTTCTATTTAGCCTTCACAAGTACAGCTATTTCGAGTCAGAGTGGGCCCGAGAGCTATAGTAACAAAAGGAGGTACTCCACTTTTCCTAAAATTCAGGACTGGACCCGTTTATCCGTTTGTCCTCCATTGACAAACAGGTAGTTTTTAGCTTGGAAGCCAATAAAATTTGATTAATTCGGCAACCACTTTCCCTGTAGAGAGGTAAGACTATTCCCATCAAAATAGAGGAGGTCTTGAGCATGATACTAAACTGCATCCAGTGGTGAGGCTCCTGTTCCAGGGCAACGTGGAGTATGGAGTCACCCAATCTGTGCAATTACTCCCATGTCCACTCTGACCCGGAGAGATTATACATGTTATTATCCTCTGGGTCAAAAAGATCGAGTTGAGAATTGTTGGAATTAGACATGAATACTTGAAACCATATTACATTAAGCTCAAATAATTTGAATTCAGAATAAATAATTGAATCAATAATTGTTTGCAAATTATTATTATGAGTGACTTGAAATCATATAATTGCTAGAAATACCTGAAACCGTATAACTCTGTGTAAACTGTTAGGATTAGATTGGAATACTTGAAACCTTATAACTGTGAGAATTAATTATATTAAGAATAATTAATTGAAATTATAATAGTTTATAATAGTTTACGACAGCTGCCTGCTACATGGATGCTAACAAAACGGCTGGAGAAAAAGCTAGACGGCAATTACACAAGAATGCTGCGAGCAATCTTGAACAAGTCCAGGCGGCAACACCCCACAAGACACCAACTATACGGTCACATGCTTCCGATCACGAAAACTATCCAAGTTAGACGAACCAGACATGCAGGACACTGCTGGAGAAGCAGGGACGAGCTCATAAGTGATGTACTCCTATGGACCCTCACATATGCCGGGCAAAAGCAGGACGACCAGCACGAACATACATTCAGCAGCTATGTGAGGATACGGGATGTAGCCCTGAAGACCTGCCAGAGGCAATGAGCGATAGGGAAAAGTGGCGAGAGAACGTCAGGGATATCCGTGCTAGTGACACGACATGATGATGATGATGAGAACAGTTTACGAGTGATTCTGATAAGTCACTTGCAACAAGGGTTGACATGTAGTAAAACGACTAACCAATGATGGGAGGGGGAATAAGAGACTTCCTGCCTTTCTCAAAGATATAGTCCCAATGTGAACGTAACTCCACGACTTGATTTCGAACTCGCATATGTGATTCCGCAGTCCAGCACGTCAACCACTATGTTAGGGAGGGGTTTTACCCAGACTGAACTTGTTTAAAAACTTTTTAATAATTCAAATTTAAAAAGTAAATATTCACTTTTTAAAAAACTTTTTAGACCATAAAAACTTTTTAAAATTAAGTAGTCCCTAAATTTTCTCGCATATTTTAACAGCATTTATCCAACAATTTCAATGTTTCTTGTATTTGTTTTCCATATTTTGTGGACGAAAATTTTCAATTCATTTCTTTTAAGCAGAGTTGCACAAAGATATTACAAATACCAACAAATCATAATTAACAATGGATTGTTCAATCATATCGGAGACAAACAAATAAAAATTTCTTTACCAAATTCCATAATTTGCAGCTCAAACAATGATTCCAACAAAAATTGTCAAAATACCATCAACCTACTTTACTAACACACGAAAAAACACCAGTAGTAAACACGAAAAAAGACCAGTAGTAAACAGGAAAAATTAGGCATTAAAAAAAAACATATTAGATACATGTCGCATACAGATATAAAAATAGTTTTGTGGTTAATAATGAATCTAGTGACATGTATATAAGTATGTACATATATATGCATACATACAAAAATACACACACACACACACACACACACACACACACATATATATATATATATATATATATATATATATATATATATATAATAACTAAAATGTTTTGCTCTACATAGTGTATTGAGCACTTTTAGCATTAATATTGGTAATTCAGTCGGTGTTTTTTTTCTTTTATCTAGGCATTGCAGTCCCGATGGATTATTTCTAAGTGGTACGGATGTTTTTATTAATTTTTTCGAAATATCATCTTGTAATATATATATTTTTTTATTCACGAATTGCATAATCTATTTTTTTTCCCTGTTGCCAGTCATATATGAATAGATCTTGAAAAATTTTAAACAGTTTATACAAATGAAAACATATATATATATATATATATATATATATATATATATATATAGTCATATATGAATATATATATATATATATATATATATATATATATATATATATATATATATATATAGAGAGAGAGAGAGAGAGAGAGACGTATATGAATAGATATAGAAAATTTTTAAACAGATTATATAAATGAACACACACACACACACACACACACACACATATATATAGTCGTACAGAAATAGGTATATGTATATATGTGAATAGACATATATATATATATATATATATATATATATATATATATATATATATATATACACACAAATAGGAATACGTATATTCATATATATACGTATACGTATTCCTATACGACTGTATATATATATAGACGTATAGGAAAACGTATACGTATATATTTATGAATAGACATATATATATATGTATATGTATATATATATATATATATATATATATATATATATACTAATATATATACTAATATATGTATATAAACATGTACATATATACACATGTACATATATATATATATGATAGGTATATATATATATATATATACATATATATATATATATATACACAATAGGTATATATATATATATATATATATATATACATGCATATATATATATATATATATATATATATATATATATGTATATATACGCGGTGCCTTCAATAAGTTTCCAGACTTTTTTGTATAAGCATTTAAAATTGTCGTAGACTCTTGAAAATTCAGTATGTTTTGCTATTGGTCTTATGAGATGACTGACCAATTTTTATGATTTCAGCTTCAAATGAACAGTTACAGCAGCAATTGGAATACACCCTACTAAAGTCTGATTGTCACAGCTGGTGAATTTCAAAAATGCAATCTGGGCGAGAGGACACTTTAAAAGAATGATATGCAATAAGATTCTGTTTAAAACTTTGAAAAAATGCCACAGAAACGTATGGAATGCTTTAGATTGCTTTTCGACCATCTTGCATGAATCGATCATCAGTTTTTGAGTGGCATAAGAGATTCAAGAAAGGCAGAGAGTCTGTGAGGGATGATGAGGGGAGTTGGAGGAGTGAGAAAGTCAATACACCAGAGTTGATTGGCCAAAGGGTTAGGGTTAGGGTTACTATGTTGAGGTTTTAAGGGAGTTCAGGAAGAGATTCCGTCGGAAGAGGCCAGAACTCTTCAAATCGGGCCAGTGGCATTTCCACCAGGACAATGCACCAGTCCACAACTCCATCGTTGTCACAGACTATTTGAGCTAAATGTGCATCAAGACAGTTCGTCCCCCTCCATATAGTCCAGACCTTGCTCCCTGTGACTTTTGTTTATTTCCTTAGCTCACAGGCTGTCGTTATGAGACAATTGAGGAGATGAAAGAGGTTGTGACGAAGGTCATTGACACGCTCCAACAATAGGACTTCCATGGAGCCTTCCAGAAGTTGTTGGAACGGTACAACAGGTGCATTGCAGCTTAGAGTTTCATGTGTGTACTATCAATAAAAGTGCCCATACGTAAAAAGTTTGGAAACTTATTTAATGATCCTCGTATATACACATATATGCATGTATATATTCATATATACTTATATATACATGTATGCATATATATGTACATATGTATATATTAGTATGTATATATACGCATTTATGTACATATATATACATATATATATTTATACATGTACAAATATATAAACATGTATATATAAATATACAGTTATATACATACATATATACATGAACAACAGTAAGTTTTATTCTGATGATCCAGAACTGAAAAACCTAGGTAGATTTCTTCTGACACATTAGGTACTTTTATTTACATGCATATATATATATATATATATATATATTCACCAATACACATATGTTTACATATAAAATGTACTCATATATACATATGTATATATACATATCTATGTAAATATAGATATATATTTATATATATAAAGATGCGTATATATGCATACATAGATATCTATGCACACACACACACACACACACACACACACACACCCATATATATATATATATATATATATATTAGTACCTGTACATAGGCATATATACATACATACATATATATATATATATATATATGGGAAAATACAAATATATCCATTGGTAAGTAAATATAACACATGAAAAAACGAAGTATGCAATAAATAATTTTATTAATTGTTGAATCATTTGCCAACGTTAAACGTTTCGTTGTTTTTTCTTTTTTTTATTATGAAACCATCTTCACGGAGGTGCCCGTAGTGTAATGGTTATCGTCGTAGGAAATGGACACGCCGACTCGAGTTCAAATCCTTGACGAGAACGATTGCATTTCACATAGCACTAATACCCTTGGGAAAGGTATGAATCCAACTATTCTCCCTCCAGCTATGGGTAAATAGTAGGACAGACTGGGTTCTTCAGGCTTAGTGAGGCAACTAGTCTAGGAGAAGAAAATCTCTGAATTCAAACCTGTTAAACTCCGCTTAAAAATTGACCTTGTGTCATATCCTGTCCGAGGTGAAGGGTTGGTAAATAGGATCATGGTAACTCTAATATGTGATGCTGCATTTTTTGAATGTTATTCACATTTAAAAATGAAACAAAAAAATGAAAAAGCTCTTATCGTTTGTGACGTTCGGTTTCAGAACCATGTGACGTAATTAAAGCTCGAAATTTATCATAAAGTATAAAGTATTTGAAAAAAAAAAAAAAAAAAGAAATAAAGAAAAAAGAAAAGTAAATTATTTTATCAAATGTTTTATGCCATAAAATAGATTTTGCACGCTTATTACCTCGTGTAATATAATGGTTAGCAAGTTTGACTAGCGAAGCTTCAGGAGTCAGTTCTTCTTGAATGCTGTATTCATACGGCTTTGTGTCACATCTAAGCAAGAAGATGCTTTGTAAATTGTTTAAATTGAATATGACTAAGAAAATGCAGCTTCACATATTATCAATGCCCAGGTGATGGCTTAATATAAAAACCAAAACGTTTAACGTTAGCAGATAAATCAACCATAGTAATTTACGAAGCTCATTGCTTCGATGTGGCACAAAGCCGATTGAATGGGGCGCCCAATGAGACTCGAACTCATTCGTGTCGGTTTGCTAGTCAAGACTGCTAACCATTACACCACCAAAGGCGCCCCGGATAAATCAACCATAGATAGTCTTCTGAACGTCTTGTTTTTCCATTTTTCTATATTAACACACACACACACACACACACACACACACACACACACACACACACACACACACACACACACACACACACACACATATATATATATATATATAAATATATATATATATATATATATATATATATATATATATATATCAGTATGTTTTGAAAGATGAAGGAAGCAAGGAAACGAATTTCATGAATAGAAAGAATAAATACCGAAAAAATTAAAAGAAACGGTTAAAAAAAATATAAATAAAAAATAAAAAAATAAAAAATAAAAGTAAATGAAAGAAAATTCAAAACAGAACATTCAAACAAAAGAAGTCAGTCATGAACCTCTTTATCCCCACCCTACAGTGGGTTATATAGTACCACTACTGCTCTTCTACAAGTATGGCTTTGGTATTAAATAACCCACGAAGGTAGATATGCCATTTAAACAAAGAAACCATAAGAAAAAAGAGAATTTTTTTGGAGTGGTTCTTAAAAAAAGAGAAAAAGAAAATGTTAGAAAAAATAAACAAAAAGAAGAATAAAGAAGTGCTGGAGGGGAAAAAAGAAAAAGAAAAACAAAAAAAATGAGAGAAAGCAAATCATTGCATGTTTTGAAAAAATTCAAACTATATAGCGGCTCTTAACAAGTTATTCAAATTCAATGAAAGATTTATTTTTCTTACAAACACCACCCAGCAATTAATTTTTTTTAGTCCCCTTTGTATCCGGGCCACTGTCTGTGCTCTTTTCACCTGCATCGTATGTCACTTTCTCCTCCCAACATAAAAAAAAGCCTTAGGAGAATGAGAGAAAAAAGTAATAAAGAAAAAAAAGAAAGAAGCAGACAACGCCAAGAAGAAAGAAACAGTGAAACCTATGCTTGCATACAGAAAAAACAAGACCAAGAAAGCTCGTTCAAGAAAAGAGAAAGAAAGGAAGAAAGACAAATAGACAGAGAAAGCGCGTGGATTAGATAAAAGCTGTTCCAAAGAAAGAAAGAAAGAAAGAAAGAAAGAAAGATAGGAAGGAAGGAAAGAAGGAAAGAAAGAAAAATACAGAGAAAGACAGACTGAGACAAACAAAGACAGAGACAAAGAAAGACAGACAGTCAAAGAAAGAAAGAAAGAAAGAAAGAGAGCAGATTAAGAAAAAATGGAAAAGGCTGGTCCAGAAAAAAGAAAGAAAGAAAAGTGAGGAAAAGAAAAGATTGACAGATAGATAGATAGATAGATAGATAGATAGATAGATAGCGTGTATTAAATCAACGACCTGAAAAAGCCGTTCCCAAGAAAGAAAGAAAAAAAGAAAGAGAGGCAGAAAGAGACAAATAGATCGGATTAAATAAAAGACTAGAAAATGCTGTTCCGAAGTAAAAAAGAAAGAGAGAGAGAGAGAGAGAGAGAGGGGGGGGGCGCACTAATTAAAAAAAGACCAGAAAACACCATTCTATAAAGAAAGAGAGACAGACAGACTGACAGACAGAGTGAGAGAGACAAAGAAAAAGACAAAGACAGAAAGACTTGAAGAAAAAGACAGATAGACAGACAAATAATCCGAGAAGAAATGCAAGTTTGAAAAAAAAAACGTTTTCATTACAAATTAGTGATTTATTTTCACTTATTCCATTTTTCGTTTTTGCCTAGAATCAATTATCCTAGTTTATTTAACCTTTTTTGTACGCGCCACCAAACAAATATAAAGATTAGTATACACACACACACACACACACACACACACACACACACACACACACACACATGTTCAGTCAGGCATATATATATATATATGCACATTCACAAATTCTCTTTCTTTCTTTCTTTCTTCCTTTTTTCTTTCTTTCTCTCAAAAGAGGAGCCACCATGATTTAGTGGCTTAAGTATGGGACTACGACATCTTAGTAAGTCAGTTCAATCTCCAGTCACGCTGTTGCATTTAATTTCGGACTAATACCCTTACAGAAAGCATGAACACCTTTAACTTCCAGCTGTGGGTTAAATCGTAGCATTTCTGTTTTTCTGCAGGGATGGCATTGGCATTAAATAACTCATATTTGATATGCCATAAAAAAAACTCATTAATATTCAAAATTTCCTGGGTGTGTTTGCCTCTCCTCCATAGACGACCAAGAACTACAAAATACGCTTTATAGAAAATTTGGTGAATACGCAGACAGAATATGCTTTACAGAAAGGTAAGCACCCCACCCAAGAGGGGGTATCTTCGGCATGACATTAACTTGAATACGGTCTTGAGGCTCCAGTTTTAGAGTCCTGGTGATTGTGAAATGTACCCCTTCATTGCCGTTACTCCAAGGTCACCTCTGACTCAGAGTAGTTACAAGGGTCCCATCTCTCTCTCTCTCTCTCTCTCTCTCTCAATATATATATATATGTGTGTGTGTGTGTGTGTAAATGATCTAAATTAAGAATTGTTCCTTTAAGCAACAATTATTTACTTAGGATTATTATTGTTAGCTTGAAAGCATATAAAGTAAAGTTGGCGACCGTAGTCAGGGCGACCAGAAGGCTCCCTTTTCAATAGCTACTACATTGAGGTGTAGGGGAGGACGGTACTCCTTTCCCTGGATTGCTCCACTTTACCCTTGATACGTACCTTATAATGCTGAGTGTTAAGCAAAGAGGTATCACGTACCATTTTTTAAGTCTTTGGTATGACGCGACCTGGGACTGAACCCTGGTCTCCCGGGCCACTGGCAAAACACTCTACCCACTAGAACAATGAACCAATTGAAAGCATATAAATGCATGCAAATTATTCTTATTAAATGCCATATAACTAAAATATTTTTATATTCCTTTTCCCAACTTCTAGGTATAAAATAACCCTAGTCAAGTTGATATATCATTAAAATCAATCACTCTATCAGGATAGGATTTCAATTTGCAATCATGCCAAAAACAAAACAAAGATTAACCTGACTGATTTTGTTTTCAAATTTTTGCATACCAGCTGCCTAGAAATTCCTGAAACCATATAACTGTGTGCAAACAAATTATTATTATCAAATATTAAAGATTAGATAGGAATACTTGAAACCATATAATTGTGTGCAAACAAATTATTACGAGAGTCGAATAAAAAAAGTGAGATCAAAATAAGAGAAAAAATTATTAAAAAAATCAAAGAAACTTTATCAGTAAAAAGTGCTCAATATCGGTTTTAGAGCATATATATCTAGGTAACGATAGCGTAGACACAGAATCAATGGATCTTGGTAACTCTTAGTTTCTGGTCTATTTGCTCAATGTCTACGCAAGACTAATATATATATATATATATATATATATATATGCTCTATCACCGATATTGAGCACTCTTTATTTATAAATATTGCAGATGACACTATATATATATACATATATATATATATATATATATAGAGAGAGAGAGAGAGAGAGAGTGTGTCAATATACATGGGACCCATAAGTAAAGTTAGCGACCATAGTCGAGGGTGACCCGAAGGCTCCCTTTTCGATAGCTACTACACCAAGGTGTAGGGGAGGGCGCTACTCCATTCCCTGGAAAATGGGACCCATAACTCTTCTAATAATAATGTGTTTTTTTGTTTCAGATTTGAAAATAGTATACAATAACAACGATTAATCCTCGATCACAATGCCTTGGACAAAAAGGAAAAATATTTTGCTTCACTACAAAACTGTCTCAAAATAGATGCAACCCATTATGATAATGATTTAATACTGAGACAAGAAACTAAAAAAAAGATTACATGCCCTGGAAGCTGATTTAATAACAATTAAAAAAACATTGATTTGATGTCTCTAGCCCAAAGGATGGATTTTTTTTTATTGAAGGTGTTCCAAATGAGCGCCATTGCGCTTGTCTCAGTAATAAATCATATCATATTAATGGGTTGCATCTATTTTGAGACACCCTGTATATCATCATCATCATAAAGTCACGCAGCAAGCACGGATTTCCATGACTCTCTCTCTCTCTCCGTCCCTATCATCCATCGCTGATGGTAGGTCATCTAGATTACATCCAGTGTCCATACAGAGATGTTGTTGGCAAGTTCTTGTTGGTCGGCCAACACCGTCACGTCCATGTGAAGAGGCCCATTGGAGAACGTCACTCATGAGTTTGTCCTTGTTTCTTCAGCAGTGTACCACATGTCTTGTTCGTCTAATTGGATAGTTTTAGAGATGGGAGGTAAGTGACCGTATCGCTGTTTTTTTCGTGGGGTGTTGCTTCTAGGATTTGTTCAAGATAACTCGTGGTATTCTTGTGCAGTTCTCGACTAGCTTTTTGTCAGCGTTCATCTGGTGCATCCATAGAGTAGTATTGACACAACCGCTGCTTTGAAGAAATTCCATTTTATTTCATCGGACAGATCAGACTTCCATATGATCGTTAGCTAATCGATAGCAGTCCACACCTTCGCAAGGCAAATACTGACATCACTTTCAGTCGATGAGATGCTGCTGCCGAAGTACGTGAACTTTTCTATTGATTTCAGAGGACCGCTATATATATATATATATTGTCATCCACAGACAGACTGTTTCTTTGTATCACAACTCTTCCGTGTGGTTAGACAGGCAGGACGTTTCAAGCTGGGATTGAAACCTGCCTAACTCTACGCAAGACATTGTATCTAACCGCTCAGCCATTTCGGTGATATACGTCAGCTCAGGAATTTTAGTGCATATGTATCAGCTTTCGTTTGTTTACATTTTGTGCCATCGGATACTAGAGTGCTCAATTCGTTAGAAGAGCTTTGCATTACGCGGATGTCAGCCGTTAATTCCTTCGCCAGAGTGCTCAAACCCTGGGAGGGAAGCGTGTTTATATATATATATATATACATATACTGATAAAAACCGAATTCATACATTGCCAAAATCAAATTATATTACACTGATTCTAACTACTCATGGTTTTGTCTTTCTTTTTCATGGAGAATATCAGAATTTTTGATTTAATTTTTTTGTGTTTCATAAGTTTTTGTTAGAAACCGTTGAAAATATCCTCGACTAAAAAGCTAGTAAAAATATTAAAAAAAATTCAAATGTCAAAACTAAGTACGGGTAAACGAGACTTGTGCTCTTTCTATCTAAACTCAATCAGCCATGATATGTGCTAAAATGAAATCGAGGCTTGACAGGTTGTCACGTGTCATTAGGATTGCCCACCAAACACATCGTCTACGAAATTCATTCGGCATTTTTTGACACGTTTTCTAGTTTAAAAAGGCTATAGATTGCGGACCATAGGCGCCTTACGAAGCACTGATCGTGTTCAGGAAGAAAAATAAGATTGAAGAAAAAAAGAAATCGCCTTGCTTTGGGTGACATGTCGTACAAGAAGACATGTCTCAACCAATGACTTACTTCAGCAACGAAATATTGATACTATCCTCGAAAATAATTGCTTACAAACTTCTTGTTTAAGTGGTTTAGAGCACTATTTATATATGTACAACAGAAACGCATAACAGATGAAAGAGCTACGGCTACTGCTGCTGCTACTGCCATGATATTATTCATTGTGAGTTTTTCACACCAGCGTTAGAGGATAGTCTTTTACTGGAGTCTGAGTGACAGCAAATCTCCTCAGGTCTTCAGGACTCTTTTCAGTGTTCTGGCCGATCTTAGTAATGCTGTAGTTTGGATGGTATCGGCTCATCCTCCAATTTCAAACTCCTCCATTTCCCTTAACAAGTATAAAAATTTATTTCTAAGTAAAAAACATGAGGCACTTGATTTGGTCTGAGTGGAAAAGGGAGAAGTAATCCAAGACAATACGGCACCAAAAAGCTACATTCCTCTTTTTGTTGAGAACTACTATTGAACCCTCAGTACGAATTCGAGGACCGAACTGAAGGCACGAAAACTTAAGCCACCAGAAAGGTTTCGTCACTCGCTTCTTGAATGGAGCTTCCCAAGAAATAAAAGTAAAATTAAATAAAGTCGACGACTAAAATTCTATCAAGTTAAACAATTGAAAGAAAATTCAACCGAGAATTCTGCTAAAAAGAACTTTAAAGAAAACTTGCAATTAAATGAACCCTAAAACATTTCTACAAAACAAAAAAGAAAAAAAAAAAAAAGAAAAATACTCAAATTCAAAGAACTTTGTTTCCAGGACAGTCTCTCAGATAACTTCCAGCAGATTGCACTAAAATTTGCAACACTTTATATTTTATATCCTTTTCTTTCTTGTTTCTTTTGTATAAAATTCCTTTTCAAAAATTTTGTCTGCGTTATTTTATCGAATCAGTATCGAAAATAGACAGCTGCGGAACTTTCCGTTTAAACTTATTGTCTAAACTTACTGTTTGAACTTACCGTTTAATATTGCACACTAAAGTCCCCTAAAAACATAACCTAGTTAAATACTAAACTTGGCTTTAGTGTCACTCACTTCATATAAAAATTTATCCATCTTAATTTTTTTACAAGCCCCCAGGGATTGTTCTGAGTGCATCAATTACAATTTGTATCACCATCACCTTCATATTCCATATTTTTTAGTTCACTGGCAAGGTCCATATATTTGTCTCTCTCTCTTTTTTTTTCTTTGATTTTCACTCTATGGTCCGCTAAGAAGACAAAGATCACAATTCAGCAGGTTCTCTTTTTTTTGTCTTCTGGCCAAAATTTGAAAGTTGTGCATTTTTCAAGCGAGTTTTAACTGATGGTCATTCATTGAAGTCTGAGTGACAGCAAGTCTCCTCAAGTTTCCGGGATTCTTCTCAGTATTCTAGCCGATTATAAAAATGTAGTGATCTGTATGGTATCAAACCCTCCTCTGATCTCCAATCCCTCCTATCTCTTTTCCTTTGAGAACGATTCCAAGCGCTCCACCTACAACTGGTACCACCATCACCTTCAAGTTCCACATGACTCAGTCGGCTGGGGCTGCAGAATACACCTATTGCCTCTCTATAGAGGGGTTAGACTCCCTTAACGAATGTCATGGATATATGACACTAAACAATCTGATGGTGAGGCTTCAAGTAGTGTTGGAGTTTTGTGGAACGTGTACTACCTCTTCATTGCCATTGCTCCCAGATCCACTTTGACCCGGAGTGATAGCCCCTGATAGGGTCCTATTTATGGGTCAAATTGAAATAAAGTATTTATGCTAAACTGAGTTGTTTAGGATAAAACTGTTTTTACATTTAACTGAGTGTAAACAAAAACTGTATCTATGCTAAACTGAAGTGTTTAAAATAGAACTGTTTGATCCTTTAACTGTGAGTAAGCAAAAAACTGTACTAATGCTAAACTGAATTGTTTGAAATAGAACTGTTTTTACATCAAACTGTGTATTTGTATTAAATGGGAATAAATGAAACCATTTAACTTTGCAGAAAATGAGCTCAGGCTCGTTTATAAATGTTATCTAGAAATCATAGATGTAATATATATGTATATAAAGGATTTAGCATTAAATAACCCACAATGTTTGATATGGTATAAAACCGAACCAAAACTGTTCAAGTTAAACAGTTTTTTTTTCTGCTCTCTAGCAAGATCCAAGTATTTATCAAGCTTTTAAGGGAGTCCACGTGACATACTGGTTAATGTGCTCGATTGCAACATCGTAGAAAGCAAGTACGAACTTTAGAACTTATATCCTCAAGAAAAGGCATGAAGTCCCTCACCCTCTAACTAGCTCCGGGATAAATAATACCACTATTGTTCTTCTCCAAGGATAGATTTGGCATTAAATAACCCGCAAAGGTTGATATGCCATTAAAAAAAGAAGTCAAACTATTCTTTGCTTTTCTTTTTCATTTATTTGGCTTTGTGATCCACTACAACTGTAAAAAACCACTTATTTTACTCTTTTGAGAGTTTTTCACACCCGCGTTCGCTGATGGCTTCTCACAGGAGTTTGAGTGACAGCAAGTCTCCACAAGTCTCCAGGACTCTTCTCAGTATTCTGGCCAATCTTAAAATACTCTACTCAGGATGGTCTCTGATTGTCCTCTTATTTCCAAGTCTTCCAGCCACTTTATCAATCTTTTAAGGATTGTTCCAAGTGCACCAGCCACAATTGGTATCACTGTCATCTTTATTATTATTATTATTATTATTTGTGAGTTTTTAACATAAGCACTGACTGCTAGTTTTTCACTAAAGACTGGTAGCAAGTCTCTTTAAGTCAGATTCGAGAACAGATGCTGACTAATATTTTATACACAATCCAGAATCTTTCCTAAAAAATGAGACGCATGAAATTTTCTGATATTCTAAGATGCCAGTGGATCACTAAATCCCGACCAGACGACTAGACCTAGTGCACATAATAAAAAAGAAAAGAACTTATCTACTAGGGAAGTTTTTAGAAGAATTCTGGACACCTGAATGAATTTATTTTCATTCAGACTCTAGTGAAAAAAAAAAAAAAAAAACACCAATAAAAATTGGTGTGAAAAAATTCACTGAGAGTGATTAACAATAACAAAAATAAATAAAGAAAGAACTTGCAGAACTTTGGATCTTGCTGTCCCGGCTGACCACAGAGTAAAACTGAAAGAAAGTGAAAAGAAGGAAAGATACCTTGCTTGGGAATTGAAAGACCTGTAGAATATGAAAATGATGATTAAACCAATTGTAATTTGTGTTCTTTGGTACAGTCACCCAAGGATTGATAAAAAGACTGGAGGACTAGGAAATAAGAGGACGAGTGGAGGCAATCCAAATTTAGCATAAGTACACAGTTTAAATGCAAAAAACAGTTCTATTTCAAGCAATTCAGTTTAGCATGAGTACAGATTTTTTTTATACACAGTTAAATGTAAAAACAGTTCAACTTCAAAAACTTCTGCTCAGCTTAAGTACACTGTTTAGTTCTATTTAATAGATAGTACCCTATCAGGTGCTACCTCTTCGGTTCAGGATGGACTTGGCAATAAAGGGACACTCCGCATTCCCCAAAGCTACAGCATTACTGGGGCCTCACCATCAGATTTTTAAATGTTGCTGGGGGTCTTACTCCTCTGCAGATATCCAGTCGGTGTATTCTACAGCCCAAACCGACAAGGTCAAAGAAGACGAATAAAGATGAGGAGGAGGAGGAAGAGGAGGGAAAAGTAGATATCGTTGGAACATAATATCAATGACTCTTTACTTCGATGCAAAAATTTTAAAAAAGAAAATATGAATTTACCTAAGCCCTGCGTTATTGAGAGGATGTGAAAGTGTTGTATTTTGACCTTCGACCCGGCCAAAAATGCCATTCCGAGGTGATGCACCGGAAGGAGGTGACACGTTCTAATGGCAGCCATGAGAGGAAATCACGTGGGCGGAAATTGGCTGATGAAATGGGACGAGGAAAAAAAATTCCCATGGTACATTCATAGACTGACGCACCGGAAGAGAGTGACCTATGAACTGCATGACAGTTATTTCCGCTGGATGACGATCAATCATGCCATTCCAAAGATCGAGTGGGCGATCGAGTGGACGTTGAACTATTATATAACTCTGTCAAGACAGTTCGAGTGCCAGTTGCAGTTGAGTTCGAGTTCCATTAGAGTTGGAGGAGGAAATAGACGAGATGTGGTAGGGAAAGCCACACCCGGCCGAGGGGGCCCTCGGGAACCCCGATGGAGTTTGGGGACCAGAGAAGTTGCTGATAAGATACAGTAAAGAAAGTCAGCGCCCAGCAGAGTGGACCCCAGGGCTTCCGGTTGAGCATCAGGAGAACGAGAAAGACACAACGTTGACGGCCATAAGAGTGGGGGTCAAAATATTACAGTTTCTGTTCGGTCTCCAGCTCCCTCTCACACGCAAACCTTGAGTAACCCTTTTCGAACCCTTGCAATAAAGTGAGAGGTAAATATTTTGTTAAAGAAGTCTTCCTGCGTCTTTATTATTGTGTCGTTATGATGCTGAAATGAACAATTTAACAAAAGAAGGTATTTTTTCAGTAAAGTTGGTATGAGTTGATAGACTGGCTAACCAAGGCTAAAGAACCTAGTCTATTCTACAATTTAACCATAACATAAGGTTTAAAAGATAGATCCAAGTCTTTATCAAGTACATTAGCGCAAAGGTGAAACGAAAGTAGTCACGACGAGGATTGAAACTCGAGTCGTCGACTAGATTTTGTACGATGAAAACCGTTTAACAATATATATATATATATATATATATATAGAGAGAGAGAGAGAGAAATCACAGAGAGTGATTAACAATAACAAAATAAATAAATAGATAAATAAAAAACTTGAAGAATTTTTTATCTTGCTGTCCCGGCTGACCACTGAGTAAAAGTGAAAGAAAGTGAAAAGAAGGATAAATACCTTGCTTGGGAATTGAAAGACCTGTAGAAGGGAAAAGTAGATATCGTTGGAACATAATATCAATGACTCTTTACTTCGATGCAAAAATTAAAAAAAAAAAATTTACCAAACCCCTGCGTTATGAACCCAGTCTGTTCTACTATTTAAGCATAACATAAGATTTTCTACGATGATAACCGTTAAACAATATATATATATATATATATATATATATATATATATATATGTATTGTTATCCACAGACAGACCTGTTTCGTTCTATCAGAACTCTTCAGTGTGGCTAGACAGGCTAGATTCCCGAAGCTGGGATCGCTGAAACACAGTCTAACGTAAAGTTGGACAGGTTTCGATCACGGCTTCGAGCGTCCTGCGTGTCTAGCCACACTGAAGAGTTCTGATAGAACGAAAATCCGCTTGGTGGACGAGTGGTCTGAAACACAGTCTAACGTAAAGTTGGACGGGTTTCGATTCCGGCTTCGAGTGTCCTGCATGTCTAGCCACACTGAAGAGTTCTGATAGAACGAAACAGTCTGTCTGTGGATGACTATATATATATATATATATATATATATATATATATATTTGGTGCTATTGATATTTATCAATACCGTAACAGGATGGAAATAAATTTATAATCCTAATGTGACCGATTTTGTTTTTCTTAAAGAAATTATTGCTCTGTAATGTTAGTCACATTGAGCCCTTTACCAGGAAAATTTTGAATGTTCTAATAGAATGAATTTGTCCCGACGGAATTATTCCTGACTCCGGTTTATCTGTACTAAATAATACACCACCCCCACACATATATATAAATATATGTATATATATATATATATAGAGAGAGAGAGAGAATTTGTGTTGTGAACATTTTTTTAGAACAGTTTTTCACATTAAATCAATATGTTGTTCATTAAATGTAATATACTTTTGAAATTTCGAAGCTTACTTTGTTTCTGGGCCTTAACTTGCTAATAAAAACACCTTTTTTTGTGGCTAAAAATTCGGCATTGCTAATTACAACGTCTTTTTTACTCGAGTGTATATATATATATATATATATATATAGAGAGAGAGAGAGTGTTCGCCAATGGCCCTGGAGACCTGGGTTCAATCCCAGGTCGAGTCATACCAAAGACTCAACAAATGGTACTTGATGCCTCCTTGCTTAACACTCAGCATTATAAGGTACGGATCAAGGGTAAAGGATCATTGGTGTAGTAGCTATCGAAAAGGGAGCCTTCGGGTTGCCCTCGACTATGGTCGCCAACTTTACTTTACTTATATATATATATATATATTGCCCAGTCGGCTGGTGCTATAAAATACACCGACTGGATCTCTGCAGAGGCGTAAGACCCCCACCTTAATGAGTGTCCTAGATATGACACTAAATAATCCGAGAGTGAGTTTCCAGTAATGCAGGAGCTCTGGGGAATTCGGCATACCCCTTCATTCTTATCGCTCCAGGCCCATTCTGTAGTACCCGATAGGGTCCAATCTATGGGTCAAATAGAACTAAAATGCATTCTTATGCTAAAGTGAACTACTTGAAATAGAACTGTTTTAGCATTTAAACTGCGCACTTAGGCTAAACTGAATTGCTTGAAATAGAACTGTTTTTGTATGCTAATCTGAATTGTTTGAAATGGAACTGTTTTGACATTAAAATGATTGTTAACAAAATCTATATTTATACTAAATTGAATTGTTTAAAATTTAATTCGGCGTTAAATAACTCGAAAAACGTTGATAGGTCGTAAAACAAAACAAACACCCCAACGACCAAATAAAAGTCAGCTGAGGTTTGACTGCTTCTCTGCAGAGGGGTATTACCCCCCTCCCAAATGAGTGTCCAGGATATGACACTAAACAATCTGATGGTGAGGTTCCAGTAATGCAGGAGCTTTGGGGAATGCGGAGTACCCCTTTATTGCCATCGCTCCCAGGTCCTATCTATGGGTTAAGTAGAACTAAACCGTGATTTCTTGACTTAATGGGTTTTTTTAGCATTTAAACTGCGTATTTATGCTAAACTGAATTATCTGAAATAAAACTGTTTTGGCATTAACTCTGTGTATTGCCCAGTCAGTGAGGGCTGTAGTATTACCCCCTCCCCCAACGAGTGTCCTGGATATGACACTAAACAATCTGATGGTGAGGTTCCAGTGATGCAGGGGCTTTGGGGAATGCGGAACACCTCTTCATTGCCATTGCTCCCAGGTCCACTCAGGCCCAGAATGGTAGCACCTGATTGGGCCCTATCAATGGGTTAAACATAACAAACTGCATATTTATGCTAAACTGAATTGTTTGAATTAGAACTGTTTGACTAAAGTGAATAGCCTAATATAGAAATGTTTTGGAAAATTAAACTGTACTTACATTTAAGCTGCGTGCTTATGCTAAACTGAATTGTTTGAAATGGAACTGTTTTTGACCCTGAAACTGTACTTACACTAAACTGAATTGTTTAATATAGAAATGTTTCGACATTTAACTATGTGCAAACAAAATCTATTCTTATACTAAATTAAATTAAATGAATTAGAACTGTTTGACTAAACTGAATAGCTTAAAATAGAAATGTTTTGACATAAACTGCGTACTAATACTAAACTGAATTGTTTGAAATAGAATTATTTTCATAAAAATGGATTTGGCATTAAATAACCTACAAAGGTTGATATGCCATAAAACGCAACCAACCAACCAACTAACCAACTATTCCTATCTATCTATCTATCTATATATCTATCTATGTCATTCTCTTCGTATCAAACTATTCTATCTAACTATTCTTCTCTCTCTCTCTCTCTCTCTCTCTCTCTATATATATATATATATATATATATATATATATATATATATATATATGTGTGTGTGTGTGTGTGTGTGTGTGTGTGTGTGTGTCTGGTGGGGGGGGGGCAGTGTCTAACGTGCTGGACTACAACATCTTAGTAAGTGAGTTCGAACTCTACTTGCCCTATTACGTGTACTTTCGGGCTATTAAGCTCGATAAAGGGTTTTAGTCTCTTATTGCCACCAGCCATGGGTGAAATAGTGTACAATACTATTCTTCTGCACGTATATCTTTGGCATTTGATTACTCCTGGAGGCTGACTGATATGCCATTAAACAAAGAACCTCCCCACCTCTCTCTCTCTCTCTCTCCCTATCTATCTATCTATCTATCTATATATATATATATATATATATATATATAGAGAGAGAGAGAGAGAGAGAGAGATAGATAGATAGATATAAAGAAAAGTAATCACCATTGAAAGCATCTCTCGCGTAATAAATCGATTATCTCCCATTATTTAAGGCTAATAGATGTTATTTTAAGAAAACCAAACCCTATTAACACTCGTATACAGCAAGCAAACTTCATCTAATGACTTGAGAGAAACATAAATGTATTCCCTGAAACTTCAATTTGAGATGAGTGTACAGTAAAAAAAAGTAAGATGACTGGAGCACCGTTCCTTCGTGACTGGGGACATTTAGTAGTGTCATTCGGTCGACGAGAAGATAAAGTGAAACATATATTGAAAAGGTGGCAATGAAAACAATACAAAATATAAAGAAATTATTTCACTCGGACAGAACGAAAAAAAAAAAAAAAAAAGAATGAAAGAAGAGAGAATTCAACGGAAAAAAATGTCTTGTAGAATAATGGAAAATAAGATTCACTTATTCCTTCTTTTTTTTAAGTTGGTCAATTAAAAGAATTGCATTTCTGGGTCTGAAGAATTTTGTTTTTAGTTCAAAAGTAAAAGTAAAAAAAGAAAAAAAAGAAGAGAAAAGAGATATTGGACGAAGTTGTTTTTTTTAAGGTGGATAAAGAAAGGCGAAAGAAAAAAAAAACTGTAAAAAAAAAAAAGAAAGAAAGAAAAAGAAATAAAATAAAATAAAATAAGATGAAATAAGAAGAGAAAGTGAATTTTGTTGGGATTCCCTCGAGATGTGTAGAAATTGGTCCTGAGGAAAAATGGGTGGAGGAAATATACGTTTAGGTAAATAAAGAAGAAACAAACACTGTAAATATTATACACATCATAAATAACACATACACACACACATAAACACGAATATACATAAGCTTACGTGACTACACATTAAAGGTATATGTTTTAGAAAAGTTATACTCTCTCTCTCTCTCTCCCTCACACTCACACACACACGTATATATATATATATATATATATACTTTTCTAAACATATACCTGTTTTCAAAAGAAATTTCATACATATATACATACGTACACACATACATAGTACTTTGTGGGGGGTCTTTCCATTTTCTGATGAAACAATAAATAACCATTTTACTGCTTTGAAGATGTTTGCATAGACCAAAATGATCTTCGCATAAACCAACATTTATATAAAGAATAAATCTTTGCTTTGCACATATATATATTTAGTCATCCTCAGACAGACTGTTTCGTTGTATCACAACTCTTCAGTGTGGCAAGACACGTAGGACGCTTGAAGCTAGGATCGAAACCCTCCCAGCATTACGTTAGATTTAGTATCATACCGCTCAGCCAGTAAGTGAACTACGTCAGCTCGGGAATTATAACGCATTATGGATTAGCTTTCATTTGTTTACATTTTTGCCTTATAGGTTACCAGAATGCTCAATTCATTCGAAGAGCTTTGCATTATGCGAGTGGCAGCCATTGATATATATATATATATATATATATATATATATATATATATATATATATATATATATATATAACCTTTAAAAACTACTCATATTTTTCGTAATGATATTTATTTAAGCCGACCCTATATTCTTAAAATGTTAGATCTGCATTTTCAGACAAAGAAATCAAACTATTGGCTTACTTGGTGTTGGATAATATAAGTGTGCGTGTGTGTGTGTGTGTGTAGTTAGTCAGGAGTCGTTCATTTAAGCATGTTTCATTAAATAGTAAAGACACATTTTGCCTGTATAAATCAATTAAGATCCTTTCGAGTTTCCTGATAAGTGTCTTGGTTTCAGGTTGTAATTGGTAGATGAATTTACCAAAATTGTTCCGAGCGCTTTCGGACCCTTCATAGGCCATCATCAGGGTTGCTTGCATGTGTAAAGAGTGCTTCTTTTTTCAAAATGAGTATTGAAAGTTTTTTGAAAGTTTTTTTTATAATACAACAAAAATATGCAAACGCAAAGTTTTATATATATATATTGCCTTCAATAAGTTTCCAGACTTTTTTGTATAGGCATTAAAAATTGGCGTAGACTCTTAAAAATTCAGTATGTTATTGCTATGTATCTTATGAGATGACTGACTAACTTCTATGATTTCAGGTTCAAATGAACAGTTACAGCAGCAATTGGAATACACCCTACTAAAGTTTGATTGTCACAGCTGGTGAACTTCAAAAATGCAATCTGGACGTGAGGACACTTTAGAAGAACAATATACAATAAAATTATGTTTTAACTTGGAAAAAATGCTGCAGAAACGCATTGAATGCTTCAGACTGCTTTTCGACCATCTTGCATGAATCGAGCATGAGTTTTTGAGTGGCATAAGAGATTCAAGGAAGGCAGGGAGTCTGTGAGGGATGATGAGAGGTGTGGGAGGAGTAAGGAAGTCCGAACACCAGAGTTGATTGGCTAAATAAAGAACTTCAAGGATAAGGACCGTCGTGTGTCTGTAGAGACAATAAGTACACAGTTTGATGTCAGTGTGGGAACTGTACACACAATTATTCACGAGGAACTGAAGATGCGGAAGATTTGCGCGAACTTTGTCCAAAGGGTGCTCAGAGACGATCAGAAAGAAAGACGTTGTCATGACAGCAGGGATATGGTCGAGCTGATCAACTCAGATCTCTGGTGACCTGCAATGAAAGCTGAATCTATGACCCAGAGACCAAGAGACAGAATTCCCAGTGGAAGCATGCTGGCTCTCCCAGACCCAAGAAGGCCAGACAGAGCAAATCCACCCAGAAACTTTTGATGATCCTTTTTTTGACAGCACTGGCATGATCTACATGCACTTGGTTCCCACTGGACAGACAGTCAACAAGGAATACTATGTTGAGGTTTTAAGGGAGTTCAGGAAGATTTTCCATCAGAAGAGGCCAGCACTCTTCAAATCACGCCAGTGGCATTTCCACCACGACAATGCACCAGTCCACAACTCCATCCTTGTCACAGACTATTTGAGCAAGATGGGCATCTAAACAGTTTGTCACCCTTCCAATAGTCCAGACCTTGCTCCCTGTGACTTTTGGTTATTCTCTAAGCTCAAGGAAAACCTTAGAGGCTGTCGTTATGAGACAGCTGAGGAGATGAAAGAGGCTGTGACGAAAGTCATTGACACGCTCACACAAGAGGACTTCCATGGAGCCTTCCAGAAGTTGTTGGAACGGTACAACAAGTGCCTTGCAGCCGGAGGTGATTACTTGGTAGGGGACTAGAGTTTCACGTGTGTACTATCAATAAAAGTGCTCACACGAAAAAAGTCTGGAAACTTATTGCGTGCTTCTTGTATATATATATGTCTGTGTGTATATGTGTGTGTGAATTCGAGATAAAAATGCAATTAAAAAAGTTTTATAAGATGTTCTAAATGCATCTATAGCAGAGAGGTTTTTAAAAAGTAAAGTATCAAAATTATATATATATATATATATATATATATATATATATATATGAATTGTATCGTCTATAAATAGCAACGAATCTTTTCATGTAAAGTTAATTCTCTTCAAAAGCAGGATTGTTTTATTTCAGAAAATAAAGTTGGTGACCTTTGTCGAGGGTGACCAGAAGGCTTTCTTTTCAAAAGCTTTTACACCGAGGTGTAGGGGAGGTTGCTACCTCATTCACTGAATCACTTTACCCTTGATTCTTACCTTATAATGTTGAGTGTTAAGCAAGGCGGCATCAAGTGCCATTTTTTGAGTCTTTAGTATGACTCGATCTGGGATTGAACCCCGGTCTCCCGGACCATTGGCAAACACTCTACTCATTAGGACAATGGTCAGTGGAACAATATTCAATCAAAATGGATGTTATTAGGCATTATTCATTACCAAACTCAGTAGCATTGAAATTATGTAACCAAAATTAACATTGTATAAATATATATGAAGTGCACTTATTATACACTCATACATATTCATATTTGGTTTGTTTTGGTTTGTCAGATTTGTTGTCCAGCATGCTAAACCTCACTGGGTTATTCAATTCCAAAGTCAGACTTTTTGGAAGAAATTTTATGCTTTTAAGTAAATAATGATAATAATAATAATAATAATATCCATTCTGGAGAATGAGACAAATAAAATTCTCTCGGATTTTTAGATAGAAACTGATCATCTAATTTCTGCAAGAAGATCAGACCTCGTGATAATTAAGAAAAAAAAAAAAAAGAATTAAAAATGAACTTGCAGTATAGGGGACTTCGCTGTCTGTGTGGACCACAAAGTGAAAATAAAAGAAAACGAAAAGAGAGATAAGTACTTAGACCGTGCTAGAGAACTAAAACAGCCGTGGAAAATGTGGGTAACGGTGATATCTTTTATATTATCTTTTATATCATCTTTTATATTATCTTTATCTTCTACCTTGGAATGGTCCACAAAGGTTTAGAAAGGGGGTTGGAAGGGTCGAGAATCTGAGAATAAATCGAGACCATTCAAACTACAACATTATCGAAATCGGTCAAAATACTGAGAAGAGTCCTGGAGACCTGAGGCGACTTACTATCAGTCAGACTCCAGTGAAAGTCCATCTACCAATGCTGATGAGAAAAACTCGAAATAATGATAAATACCTAAGGAGTATAATAATAATAATAATAATAATAATAATAATAATAATAATAACAATAACAATAATAATCGAATGCAGCAAAATCGTACGAAAGAAGTGCATGACTTGGCACGACTGGGAGTGAAAGATGATCAACTGGGAATTGTGCAAAAGATTAAAATTTTACCATGCTCACAAATTGTATTTGCACAAGAGGACTATCGAAGACTGGGAGGGAAAGCCGACCCACTAAGTATTGCGCAAGAGATTAAAATTTTACCATAATGACAAATAGTATATCCACAAACCAGAATCTGTTGTAGAAAATGAAATTCAAAAAATTATCTGAACATTTAGATATGAACGAATCACATAAGCCTGGCTAGACGGCCACATCTTGTCGTCCCGGGGGGATAGTGCTGTTTCAAGGGACAATGGTGTGAAAATGAAAGAAAGTAAACAAAATTGATAAATACTTGGATTTGCCTGTGAGCTGTGGAATATAAAGGTGACGGTGTTTCCAATTGTAGTTGGTGCACTGGGAACCATCCCTAAGGGCTTTGAAAAAAAGACTGGTGAAATTGGAAATCTGATGAAGACTCGATAATATAACGACCACAACATTACTGAAATCGGCTAGAATACTGAGAAGAGTCCTGGAGACCTGAGGAGATTTGCTGTTTCTCAGACTCCAGTGAAAGACCACCAACTTACTTAAGGAGTGAAAGAATTAATAATAATCTATAGACATTTATAGCTTGAAGTAACTATTTTTGAAAAAATATTTTCACACAATTATTTTCCAGGTTTCTTATTTAATAGAGAGTAGTCTTTTTATGTACTTAGACCTTGCTAGAGAATTGAAAAAGCTGTGGGACAGTAGGATGACGGTAATGCCATTTAAAAGTGCCGCGCTTGGAACGGTCCACAAAGGCTTGGAAAGGGGGTTGGAAGGGTTGGAAATCGGAGGACTTATCGAGACCAATCAAACTACATCATTATTGAGATCGGCCAGAATACTGAGAAGAGTCCTGGAGACCTGTTGAGATTTGCTGTCACTTAAACTCCACTGAAAGTCCATCTACTAACTCTTTATGACTAAAGTGCTCGACTACAACCCCGAAGTAAGCAAGTTCGAACTCCAGTCGCGCAATTACATTTACTTTCGTTTGAAAGGTATGAACCCTCTTATCCCCACTGCAAGGGGTTAATAGTATCACTGCTGTTCTTCTACAAGGATGGCTTTGACATTAAATAGCCCAAGAAGATTGATATGCCATTAAACAAAGATATCTACCCGGATCTAATAATAATAATTTATAAGCACTTCGAGTAACTGTATCTATTTAATAATAATAATAATAATAATAAGCGAATGTAGCAAATTAGCACAGACAGAGTATAAGACTAGACACGACTGGGTAGGTAAGGTTATTCACTGGGAATTGTGCAAGAAATTGAAATTTGACCATACAAACAAATGGTAGATGCACAACCCAGCATCTGTCCTGGAAAATGAGACATACAAACTCCAATGGGATTTTGAGTTATAAACGGATGACCTAATCTCGGCCAGACGACAAGACCTTGAAATAATCAAAAAATAAAAAAAAAAAGGAAAGGAAAATGGCCGAATTGTGGGCTTTGCTGTCCCGGTTGACCACAGAGTAAAATTGAAAGAAAGATAAATGCTTTGACCTTGCTAGGGAATTGAAAAAAACTGTGGAACATGAAAGTGACATTTAAACCAAATGTAATGGGTGCTCTTGGTACTGTCACGAAAGATTATTAAAGGGACAAGAGGACTTGAAAATAAGAGGAAGAGTGGAGAGCATCCAAACATCTTCATTATTGAGATCGGCCAGAATACTGAGGATAGTCCTGGAGACTTAAGGAGACTTGCTGTCACTGAATCTTCAGCGAAAGACCAAAACTCTCAAGAAGTAAATAATAATAATTTTTGCACGCCGTTGTATAGTTGTAAGTATTCTTGTCTAATATAAATAATTTGCGCATAGTTTCAAATATGTATATCTAGTATCAATGATATTCCGATAGATCTATTTGTCTCATACTCGTGATCCGAAGAGGTTCTACCAGTCTGTGTTTGAGTAGACCCAGGAGTAATACCAACAAAGTGGTTTCTCTACTCTCCCCATTGCTCCAGAACTGGAGCCTCACTACCGAATCCAATCTGATGTAATATCCAGATCACCATAATTTTAGTTGGTTTGTTGGGTTTTATGGCATATCAACCCTTGCAGGTTATTTAACGCCAAATCCATTTTTATATAAATAATCTGTTCTATTTAAAACAATTCAGTTTAGCATAAGTTCAGAGTTTAATTGTCAAAAACATTTCCACTTCAAACTATTTAAGCAGTTATATGTAACAATTCAGTTAAGTGTAAATACAGTTTTAATGTCGAAAAGCAGTTCTATTTCAAATAATTCAGTTAAGCATAAGCACGCAGTTTAAATATAAGTATGGTTTAATTGTCAAAAACATTTCTATTTCAAGCTATTCAGTTTATTCAAACAATTCAGTTTTGCATAAGTATGCTGTTAGTTCTATTTGACCCATAGATAGGACCCTTATCAGGTGCTACCACTCCGGGCCAGAGTGGACCTGGGAGCGATGGCAATTAAGGGGTACTCCGCATTCCCCAAAGCTCCACCACTGCTGGAACCTTACCATTAGATTGTTTAGTGTCATATATTAGGACTCTCATTGGGGGGGGGGTCTTACCCCTCTGCAGAGAAGCAGTCGGTGTATTCTACAGCTCCAGCCGACTGGTCAAACCATAATTTCAGTTACATATTTTAATGTCATAGATTTTGGTAATGAATGATAGTTGATAATATCTGTTTTAATCGTGAAATGTTTAACAAGACACAATAAAGTCATCTTATCTATGAGAAGAAAATCGACAGTCAATAATTTTTTAAAGTTATTAATGATATTCATGGGGAGATACTATATATATATATATATATACTAGCTGAAACCGTATGACTTTAACAAAATTAAAGATAACAATTTGATATAAATCGTTATTGATTAATATTTATATTCTAAAATCTACTGAACTAATTGCAAATAGTAGACTTACCTGTATTACAGAGGGTTTTTAAGATTGTCACTGATGTATAAAAAATTCCTTTTTCAAAAGTTAAAATCTTTTATTCATTTATACCGAATATGCATGTTATTTTTTAAATTGAAAATCGAAAATATTTTCATGCGGAAAGAAACTCTGGATTGACAACATTGCTGGTGATACATGCATTCTGCTTGCAGCCATTTGCAATGTAATCTCTGCGAATACGCGCATCCGAGTCCGAAAGATTGCGATAGCATATGCATATTCATACGTCATCGTGTACATAAGCAACAGACTGACGTAGTGGTTAACTTGCAGGACTGTGATATCATAGTATGCAAGTTCAAACACCAGTCGCGCTTTCAGACTAATGCCCTTTGATAAAGGTACGAAACTCCTTATCATCCCCAGTTGTGGGTTAGATAGTACTACGACTGTTCTTCCACAAAATACCTTGACATCCAATCCTTATATACCAATGTCCCTGTCAAAAAAGCATAAATATTTTAAAACGTCGATATATATATATATATATATATATATATATATATATATATATATATATCAACACTTTCACATGAAAAGGACGTGACACAAATTAAATTTTTAAGCGGAGTTTAACAGTTTTGAATACAGAGTTTTCCTTCTCCAAGACAGGTAGCTATACTAAGGTTAAAGATACCAGTCTGCCATGGAGAGAGAATAGTAGTACCTTTTCCAAGGGTTTGGTTCTACACGAAATACTAACATGATTATATATATATATATATATATATATATATATATATATATATATATATATATACATATATATATATATTAGTGTTCATATACACAGCGTAACGAATTATTAGCGAGGTAGCAATTTTCCATTTTCTCCAAAAACTGTAAGTTGTAATTCACCGAAATATTTACAGAATAATGGCTTGATAATATCTACGTAGCATACATGCGTATGCTACGTAGATTTATAAGTTTCCGCAAAACTACGGTCATTCACCTAATTTACTTTAATTACAACTGTTCCATATTATTAGGGAAGTGTAATTAAAACTATAAACAAGAAAATAACACTTTAATTGCTTCATATACAGATTATTATGGAGTCATACAATAATAAACAAAAATAAATAGAAATCAGCAAGTTTATAGAGTTAAAAAAAAACGTAGAGCTGCTTAATAAGGGATATGTTATCCTTTTATTGAAATGACTTGAAAAAGGCGCTGGTCCATGGAACTTGTCCATTTTTGGATACCCTCAGGTGTAATTCCACGTGATAATTCACAATTTCCTGCGACAAGTCCTTCTTGTTTCTAAATTGGTGTTCATACTGGTAAACTCGCCGCTTCAGCTTGCCCCAAAAGTTTTCGATTCGGGTTTAAGTCTGGAGAATTGGTCGACCAGTTGATCTTACGAGATCCACAGAAGCCTAATTGTTGCTGTTATTTTACAGTTTTATGCCTTACATACGAGGAAGCATTATCTTGCATAAAGATGATGCTTCTTCTGAAGGTGATTCTTTGCTTTTTTAACCACGTTTCAATTTGCACTCTCAGAAAGGCTATATAAGCCTCCGCGGTCGTTTTAATACCATCAGGCATTTTCTGTGGACCAACCATGATACCTCCAATGATATCTGCACAAATAAAGATACCCACTCCTGCTTGTTGGCATCTCAAACGTTGATAACGGTCCCTTCCGTTTATGACCCATCATTTGCTCAAACCGTCTGAGCCATTAGCACGAGATTTATCCGTGAACAAGACTTTCGAGAAGTCAACTTTCATGTTATCCTCTTCCCATTTTAAACGCCTTTGTACGTGTATGGAGGCGTTGTTGCTTGTCTCATTGATGTCCGGAACTTTTTTAGAAGACAAAATCGTGTAGTACTGGACACAGTTGTTTCTTCAATGTACATGAAAAATTCTTTGCTGGTCAGGCCTGGATTAATTACAGCTTCACATCAATCCGTGACAGAAAACGTTAGAAAACAACCCTCGAGTGACCCTTACCGGCCCTCTAACGTACCTTTGTAGGAGCTACAACAAATTCTTTCAAAGTTTTTGTAATATATTCTTATTATTTTGGATATTTCTAATGTTTGGTTTGGTTTGGTTAGGTTTGGTTATTTGGGTTTTATGGCATATCAAACTTTGTAGGTTATTTAACACCAAATCCATTTTTATGAAAATAATTCTATTTAAAACAATTCAGTTAAGCCTAAGTACAGTTTAATTTTGAAAAACATTTCTATTTTAAGCTATTCAGGTTAGTTAAGCAGTTCTAATTCAGCTAATTCAGTTTAGTATAAGTACAGATTTTGTTTACACACAGTTAAATGTCAAAACGGTTCTATGTCAAACAATTCAGTTTAGTGTAAGTACATTTTCAATGTCAAAAATAGTCCCATTTCAAACAATTCAGTTTAGCATAAGCCCGCAGTTTAAATGTAAGTACGTTTTAATTGTCAAAAACATTTCTATTTCAAGCTATTCAGTTTAGTCAAACAATTCAGTGTAGCATAAGTATGCCGTTAGTTCTATATAACCCTTAGATAGGGCCCTATCAAGTGTTACCATTCCGGGCCAGAGTGGAACTGGGAGCAATGTCAATGAAGGAGTGCTCCGTATTCCCTAAAGCCCCAGCATTACTGGAACATCGCAATCAGATTGTTTAGTGTCATATGAAGGACACTCATTGGGGGAGGGGTCTTACCCCTCTGCAGAGGTGCAGTCAGTGTATTCTACAGTCCCAGCCGACTGGGCAAATTTCTAATGTTGATTTACCTTTTGCTAATTGAGATGTTATAACAGACTTCTTGGAAGTGATCTATAATTGAACGACTATGAAGTCACTCGTTAATAATCGGAAAGACTGAAGTATAATATTACTCATGCAAATGGCTGCCGTTTGTTTACACTGCATAGAATCTTACAGCTTTTACACATCGCACGAATTTAACTATTGTTTAAATTCAGTGGAAATCTCGTTAAATTCCAACATGTAGTTATTGGAAAAAAGGGAAAATTGTTACTTTACGTAGTGTATAAACTGATTTTTAGAAACTTTACAGATATCTAAATAAGCAAAGTGATTTAATAAAACTTGATTAGAAATATCATGTCATTTAAGTTCCTTACTTTCTCAGAAAATACCGCAGAGACAGAAATTTTATAACAATTGTCGTTTTACTGTTTATTTATTGCAATATTCTTGTCAGTAAAGTGCGTGCAAGATGCTTTGCCCCGAAAATATCAAAATCTTGTAGAAAATCTATCGCTTTTTCAATATGGTCATCACAATTTAATGATGTCAGTTTTGAAAGACGATGGGCCACAACACAAATTTTGGCGCGTAAAGATGAAGACGCTTTGGTTAGATTAAGAAAAGCTTCTGATAATAAACACGTTCGAAAGGTTGTTGATTGTAGTTGGGTTTTTTTTTCATTGCCCGTCAACCTTCGTGAGTTATTCAATGCCAATGTCATCCTTGTAGAAGAACAGCAGTGGGGTTATTTAACCCATTAACCCATTGGTAGAGGGGGGATAAAAGGAGCTTCATTCCTTTCCCGAAGGTACTTGTCCAGAAGTGAACGTAACAGCACGCCTGGAGTTCGAACTCACTTACTTCGGTATCATAGACCAGGACGTTAGCTACTACGCAACGGTGACTCCTCCGCACGTAAAAATTAATTTTGTGTGCGCTGACCTGTTTATATTGACCCAAAGTTCTTCTGACCATAGCAGCTCTTCTTTCTCATCCTGGCTGGGCTGCTCAACCGTGGGTAACGGAGGGTCGCAAGCCCTCAGTCTGCAAGCTGATTCTCACGCAGGCATCCTATCTCCAACTCACTCAAACCGTCCGTGCCCTGGTTATATTATTGTTTAACGTCCACATGCTTCCGCTGTTCTTCCGCTTATTTACACAGGTGTATCTCTTGATTGACTGCTCGGTCGAGGGTCAAAATATAACATGCTGACCTATATACGTATGTGAGTGTATATGTATGCGTGTGTGCTGACCTGTATATGTATGTGTGTATATGTATGTGTGTGTGCTGACCGGTATACGTATGTGAGTGTATATGTATGTGTATGTGCTGATATGTATATGTATGTGTGTGTACATGCATGTGTATGTGCTGACCTGTATATGTATGTGTGTATATGTATGTGTGCGCTGACCTGTATACGTATGTGAGAGTATATGTATGTGTGTGTGCTGACCTGTATACGTATGTGTGTGTATATGTGTGTGTACCCTGACCTGTATATGTATGTGTGTATACATGTATATATATGTATATATATATATATATATATATAAACATACACACTCACATATTTAGATAGTGTGTAATTGGTAAATTGTTGCCATATTAAATTACTAATTTTGTGTATGCGTTTTGTTTGTTTCAGGTTTCTGTCTCCTGTGCAGCAAACGAGGGTCAATTGGGCATTGTCTGTGGGGAAAACAGTACTATGATGCTATTAGGAAATGGCATACAGTACTACATGGCATTCACATTGTAAGGTCCTGTGTGAAGTTTTCAGCGTTTAGATGTCAATCTGAGGACAGTGCAGAGAATCCAAAAAGAGTCAGATGAGTCCAATAGTGATTATGAAGGTACAGCAGCTTGGAAGCCTCGCTCTGATCCTTCTTATAAGAACTCCTAAAATTGTTGGTGAGATCCAGGACATGACAAACATCACAGCAAGTCGACCAGGTTCATAGATAGGGACATGAGTGTATGAGTTTCTTATCAGGCAGGTAGTGCATGAAGATATTCAATATTTCTCATACAAGATTAGAAAGGGCGAATTATTAACACAGGCCATGAATGATAAGAAAGATCGCACAGCAAGGCTTTTCAACAAACTTAAGCACCCTCTCTAAATGAATATTTTTGTTTTGCTCAGATGAGAACATTTTCTGCCTGGATAAGACAATGAACTCACAAAAACCATTGGCTTGCTCTGTCTCCGTAAAATGTACTGATATTGATGAAAACTGAATACCCAGTCCACATCACGGTATTAAAAGTGCTCACTTGCGATGGTGACGATTTGGCTCCATTCATTTTCCCACTCAACAGGGAGGCCTACGTGAAGTACCTGGAGGAGGTAGTGCTACTAAGGCTGGTTGCTGAAAGACCCTACATCTGACAACAATCGACCACATTTGGCCGCTTAACTCCGGAGAGTACAATTCATTTAATCATTATGCGTGCGGCGAGGTTGAGTGAGATTCAAACAAAACTCTGTGCGTTAGCAACAAAAGATAAACTGAAGGCAAAGATAACGACAGCATTTACGAATTGAAACTAAGAGACTCTCGGAAAGGCTTGTAGGAGATCCCAAAGTCATCGGGAAGTCGTGATAAAAACTAATGACGATTTCTTTGAATAAATTTATTCTATAGGATTTTAAGATATTTTATATAAATTTAGTTGAATATATCTGATAAAGGCGGTACAATTTTCATTTTCGTGCAATTTAGAAGACAATTACACATCGCTGCCAGTATAAAAAAAATCTATTTAGACATATATGAAGATAGCAGAAAAAAATAATCCAAATAGGTGAATTTATTATAATGTAAAGTCGACGTTGACCGTTTCGGTTTCAGTAACCATAATCTAGACTTGGATATTAGAATAGTTCACATAGCAATGGATGCTGGCTGAGATGACAGGAGCAAATGAAAAGTATACAACGAAAAGATACAAACGTGCACATAGCGTTCTTTATTTAAAAGTGTTAAGAACGTGTCTGGCACGAGGAAATATATTTGAAAATGTTGGATTTCCAAAAGAAACGAGAGAAATCCTCCTGTTTATTAAGAAATACGCAAAGACAAGTAGGTTTTCATATATACAGATCGTTTTGAAGTCATCCATGTTAGATGTCGTGTAAAAATGTATTTGGTATTTGTTTTTCCGAAGGGACAGTATGAAAGTAAATATGGATCAAAGACATACGTATGTATGTATGTATGTATGCGAGTGTATATATATATATATATATACACTCACATATATATATGTGTGTGTGTGTGTGTGTGTGTGTGTGTGTGTACATGCGTGTATATATAGACATATATACAAGGTGCATACGATAGGCTTCCAGACTTTTTCCGTATGGGCATTTAAAATTGTCGTAGACTCTTGAAAATACAGTATCTTATTGCTATTCATCTTATGAGAAGACAGACCAATTATTTTGATTTCAAGTTCAAATGAACAGCTACAGCAGCAATTGGAATACACCCTACTAAAGCCTGGTTGTCACAGCTGGTGAATATCAAAAATGCAATCTGACTTTAGAAGAACGATATGCAATGAAATTCTGTTTTAAACTTGGGAAAAATGCCAGAGAAACGTATGGAATGCTTCAGACTGCTTTTGGAGCATCTTGCATGAATCGAGCATGAGTTTTTGAGTGGCATAAAAGATTCAAGAAAGGCAGGGAGTCTGTGAGGGATGATGAGAGGTGTGGGACGAGTAAGGAAGTCAATACACCAGAGTTGATTGGCCCAAGGGTTAGGCTTAGGGTTACTATTTTGACGTTTTAAGGGAGTTCAGGAAGAGATTCCAAGGGAAGAAGCCAGCACTCTTCAAATCGGGCCAGTGACATTTCCACCAGGACAATACACTAGTCCACAACTCTATCCTTGTCACAGACTATTTGAGCAAGATGGGCATGAAGACAGTTGCTCACCCTCCCAATAGTCGAGACCTTGCTCCCTGTGACTTTTGGTTATTCCCTAAGCTCAGAGGGTGTCGTTATGAGACGATTGAGGAGATGAAAGAGGCTGTGACGAAGGTCATTGACACACTCACAGAAGAGGACTTCCATGGGGCCTGCCAGAAGTTGTTGGAACGGTACAACAAGTGTATAGCAGCCGGAGGATATTACTTCAAAGGGGACTAGAGTTTCATATGTGTACTATCAATAAAAGTGCCCATACGAAAAAAGTCTGGAGACTTATTTAATGATCCTCGTAGGTATTAACACACTTATACATATAACACATTCATATACTTACATATACACACGCACAGACATATATCTATAAATTCATGTATCGACAGATGTGTGTGCGGGGATGTCCTCGTGGTGTAATGGTTAAAGCGATGGACTGCAGAATCGTAGTACGCGAGTTCATACTCCAGTCGCGCTATCACGTTCACTTTCGGGCAAATACCCTTGGGAAAGGTATGAACCCCCTTATCCTCCCAGCTATGGGTTAAATAGTACCACAACTGTTCTTCTAGGAGAATGGCTTTGGCATCAAATAACCTACAAAGGTTGATATGCCATTAAACAAAGAAACCAAACGAAACCAAACAGATGTATGTGTGTAAAGAAAAGTATCAGTATGTGTATGTGTTCGTTTATATCTCTCTAGCTCTCTCTCTCTCTCTCTCTCTCTCTCTCTATCCGCAAGTATATATAAATTTTGGCATCAGAGTGTCATTGGCCTAATGAGTCGAGTTTTCGCCAATGGCCCGGGAGACCGGGTTTCAAGCCCGGGTCGAGTCTTATCAAAGCCTCAAAAAATAGTACGTGATGTCACCTTGCTCAACACTCAGAATTTAAGGATACAGATCAAGGGTAAAATGGAGCAATCCAGAGAAAGGAGTAGCGCTCTCCCCTACACCTCAGGGTAGTAGCTATTGAAAAGGGAAACTTCGGGTTGCCTTCGACTATGGTCGGCAACTTTACGTATATGTATAAGTATAAACTGTTTACATATATATATATATATATATATAAACTGTTAAATCGAAGCTTTCATATAAAGCAATGTATATATATATGTGTGTGTGTGTGTGTGTGTGTAATGTATATATATATATATATGTGTGTGTGTGTGTGTATAATGTATATATATATATATATGTGTGTGTGTGTGTGTGTGTGTGTGCGTGCACGCTCGTTATATCGATATATAATGACTTATGCATTCCCTTTTTCCTTTGAGGATTTTAGTCAAATTCTTAATGCGTTACAAGAAGAAAAACAAGAATTTTAGAACTTTCTTTTTTCTTTTTGGCGACAACGGGTCTTCCCACGTTTAAGCGAGCGTGTCAAAACGAACAGTTTCTACAACAAGACCATTTTGCAACAATTCGTGTTTTGCTCACATCTTCCCACCTTTTTTTTTTCAATCTGTTGACCGCACAACTAATTGGCTGAAGACACTGCCTATTATTTTCAACCTTAATATATATATATAAGTTTAAATATGTTTGAATACAGAAGAAAGATGTCTCTTTTTAAATGGCAGTATAAATATATATGTCGTCCTGAATTTATACATGAAGTAGAAGACATAAAAAAACTTTCTAACTCTTATATTACCCAATATATTTCATACTTATTGCAAAAAAAAAAGCTTACAACATATACAATAACAATATCAATAAAATGAAAAATGATAAAACCAGATGAATCATACGACCCACAAACTCAACTAACAAAAACCTCAACAATACAATACACGCTTCAAATATATAAATTATCAATATCACATCAAAAACTCTGAATGATATAATAAAAAAAGGAAATAAAAATAAAAATTCCACACCGGAAACAGGAGTTTACTCAATCCGATCGGCAACTTGTAATAAACCATATAATGGAGAAATATCCAGACGTCTCAAAAAGAGGATTTACGAACACAAACAAGCTCTCTTAAAAAACGACTCTAGCTATTCCCTAGTCCTACATAGAAACAAAGAAAAACATAATTTTGATCTAAAGGCATCAAAAATTCTAAAACATGCCCCCCAAAAACAACGGTTAGCCATAGAATCTGCTGTTATTCTTCTCACAGAAACAATAAAACAAAGATCAGGAAAATTTCTATTATCTCCAATTTTGACTCAGTTGATCATCACTGAACATAACATTTACATTAAATCAAACCGACAACAACATAACATAAAACCAAAGATTTCTTTTCATACTTTCCGTTGAAAATGCTACGCAATATAGTGAAACTTGTTCGATAGAAAATAAACATCTTTTACCAAAATTTTTTCTATTTGTCATTAATACTACACAATATATATATATATATATATATATATATATATATATATATATATGTATATATAAGTGGAAAAGTGGATGAATCAAAGACTTACAACGGGTTTAGTTGTAACATTTCAAGGAAGAACTTTTTCAGAGTCCGAGAAAGTTCATCCTTGAAAAAAAGAAAGAAATATTATTCCTAAACCAGTGGTAAGTGTTTGATTTATCCACTTTTCCACATATTTTTATCATCTTTTAAGATTCACCAAAACCTACCATTTCTCTCTCTATATATATGTATATATTGCCACTTAAAATATTGACTATTTTCTTCAGTATTCTCACATATTTAAACAGTAAAATAAAGTTCAGAGTTTTAGACTAAAATTTAAAAAAAAATAATCAAAATTCTAAGAAACAAAACTTTTTACAAAAATGTTCTTGATTGATTGATTTTAATGGCATGTTAACCCGTTTGTGTTTATTCTATGCGTAGAGGTTAGGGGTTCGCGTTCATTGTACTTTCATATTTCTATTTACGTTACAGTTCTCTCGTATACGAATAACTATCGAAGCTGATCTATTTGTCCTCTGAGATGGAACCCTAACAGGTATTACCACTCTGGGTCAGATTGAACCTGGGAGTAATGACAATGATAGTGTATTCCACACTTCCCAGGTCTCCAGAATTGCAGCCTCATCTTCAAGTTCACTTTAGTGTCGTATCCAAGTGTTGGACAGCAGAGAAAAATGACCCAGTGCTATATTCCCGAAATTCTGATTTTCGCGCCACGCACTCGTCAGGATAGTATTGTTTGCTACAGTCATGTTGGGGATCAGAAATGGCTACTCGGGCAGAATATGAATGGTTTTTAAAAGTGTTAAACTTCTTTTATGGAAGGAGCTATATTATCAGTATCCACCATAATAATAAATAAGATCGTCCCCACACCCTATAACAAAGAGTTTAGGGGTATAAACCGTTTTGAATAATATATAAACATTATATATATATATATATATATATATATAGAGAGAGAGAGAGAGAGAGAGAGAGAAAATTGACAACAAGGTAATCCAAGCAGGAGAGATTTATTGAGAAATAAAGTCATCACTAAAACGTTTCGGTTCTAATGAACCATCATCAGGACTGTGAGAGATGATATTAGTGCTGTTAAATCAACGATGGATATTTTAGAAATTCATACAAAAACCTAGGGAAATCTATATATCGGGAAAATTTGGCCGTTTAATCAGTAAACCAGCGTTTATTTTTAAAATTACGTCTTGTGATTTGTAGGGAATATTGAATAGACTGTATATGTTCCATTTGTTCAATGAGAAAAGTTTCGAATCAAAATAAAAGAAAAAAAAAAGAAAAAAAAAGAGAAAGAAAAAAGAAAGAAAAGGATATGGAAGGAAGAAAGAAGAGGAAAACGGAAGAAATAAGAGGTAAGAGGATTGAAAAAAGACAATGGGAAGGAGAAAGAAGAGGAGAGGATAAAACAAGCAAAACAAACAGGAATAGCAGAGTTACAAAGAGAAAGATTTCAAATCAAAATGAAGAAGAGAAAAAAAAAGAGAGAAAGAAGGAAGGAAAAGAGAAGACGAAAAGGAAAGAAATAGTGGGATAGAAGAAAGATGGAGAAAAGGAGAAAGAAGGAGAGGGGATGAAATTAGAAAAACAAACGGGAATAACAGAGTAACCAAGAGGAAGATTTCAAATCAAAATGAGGAAGAAAGAAAGTGAAAGAAGGAAGGAAGAGAGAAGAAGAAACCGAAAGAAATAATAGGATAGAAGAAAGGTGGAGAGAAGGTGAAAGAAGGAGAGGGGATAAAACAAGCAAAACCCACTTAAATAGCAGAGTATCAAAGAGAAAGATTTCAAGTAAAAAGGAGGAAGAAGAAAAAAGAAAGAAAGAAGGAAGAGAGAAGAAGAAACCGAAAGAAATAGTAGGATAGAAGAAAGGTGGAGAGACGGAGAAAGAAGGAGAAGGGATAAAACAAGCAAAACCCACATAAATAGCAGAGTAACAAAGAGAAAGATTTCAAGTAAAAAGGAGGAAGAAGAAAAAAAAAGAAGGAAGGAAGAGTGAAGAAGAAACCGAAAGAAATAGTAGGATAGAAGAAAGGTGGAGAAAAGGAGAAAGAAGGAGAAGGGATAAAACAAGCAAAGCAAACATAAATAGCAGAGTAACAAAGAAAAAGATTTCAAGGAAAAAGGAGGAAGAAGAAAAATAGAAAGAAGGAAGGAAGAGAGAAGAAGAAACCGAAAGAAATAGTAGGATAGAAGAAAGGCGGAGAAAAGGAGAAAGAAAGAGAAGGGATAAAACAAGCAAAGCAAACATAAATAGCAGAGTAACAAAGAAAAAGATTTCAAGGAAAAAGGAGGAAGAAGAAAAAGAGAAAGAAGGAAGGAAGAGAGAAGAAGAAACCGAAAGAAATAGTAGGATAGAAGAAAGGCGGAGAAAAGGAGAAAGAAGGAGAAGGGATAAAACAAGCAAAGCAAACATAAATAGCAGAGTAACAAAGAGAAAAATTTCAAATCAAAAGGAGGAAGAGAAAAAAAGAGAAAGAAGGAAAGAAAAGAGAAGAAGAAAACGAAAGAAATAGTAGGATAGAAGAAAGTCGGAGAAAAGGAGAAAGGAGGAGAGGGGATAAAACCAGCAAAACCCACATAAATAGCTGAGTAACAAAGTAATGAAAGAGACAGGAATAAAATAAAGTGAATTGATATTATCTAAAAATAATTTTTTTTTAAAGTTTAAAGGAGGATAAACGGTAGATGTGATGTAAAAGGGGGATGTTAAATATTATATGGAAGAAGGGTAAAGTAAATAGATAAAATATTTACTGGAGAGAGGGAGAAAGGGAAAAGAGAATCGAAAAGGTAAGGGGAAATTTTATCGGGATATCCATGTGAAGATGCTGAGAATTAGAAAATAAATGGGGAAATTATGATATGTGTGGAACCGAGATTAACGTATCATTCATTTGAATTTTTAACAGTTAAAATTCAATTAAAATTTAAATTCAAGTTTTTAGAAAAAATTAAAATCCAAATGTGAAACCTCAAAATGTAAATTTAAATCTTGAAAATTTTTTTAGATTTTCATGTGTGAAATTATGATACGTGTGGAAAATGTTAACTAAAGATGAAAGCTATTTAAAACTGATTTACTAAAAAACGGACGATTGTTTAAGGAATTACAAAAAGAAATAGCACCGACCTCAAAGTTTTTTTAGTCTTTTGTTGTTTATATAAACAAGTATTTTTGAAGAATTGAAATCGTAGTTATGATGTGATTGAGAAATAATTTGCTTATACGAAAAATTTTAAACGAACTAGAGCTCATTTGTTTGTTCACTGTTAAATCGTTTCAAACATGATAAATGATTAGATATTTCTATTTGACTCAGAGATGGGTACTTCCATTCCAGGTCAGAGTAGATCTGAGAGTAGTGGTAAGGAGAGCAATGGTAATGAAGGAGTACTCCACATTCGTTAAAGCTCCAGCAATACTGGAGCATCAGACAGTTTAGTGAAATATCCAGGGGAGTCTTAACCTTTTGCAAAGGTGCAGTCGGTGTATTGTACAATCCATCCAACAGAAGGCGACTAAAAATTACCTTTTCACTTTTGGTTTCAAAGAAAACATATGAAGCAACTAATTATGGAATAAAGAAGGTGAGATTTGAATTGTTTTGATATTTATATTGCTCTGCTGACCAGCATATGAGCACTTTTATATATCCAACAAATTCAAATGCTTGTTTTATTTTTTTCATCCTCTTATATATATATATATATATATATATATAAGAGGATGAAAAATAAAACAAGCATTTGAATATATATATATATATATATATATATATATATATATATATATATATATATATATATAGCAAGTTTGTTGTAAGTCAAACGAGAGAAAGATAAATATTTTAAAATGAAAATGTCTGCAAATGATTTCAAATTGGTATTTAGTGATTCTTTTTGGGTTTTTTTAAGTTATTATTTCGCATCTGCTTAAATTTGTGCAACGTGTGTTTCGAACATTCCAATCCTCGTCAAACGATCGTATTGTTTGTTGTGTGTTGAATATCTTTATAGTTGAGGGAGGTTCATTCATTGTTTTTGTCTATTCCGGTTGACTCCAGATTTAATATCTTTGATTGTCCCATTGGAATGAACAGCCTGTGAAGATTTTTGATAATTTTGTAGATGATTTTTTTTCTTTCCCTTTTTCTCTCTGGTCTGTGTAAATGTGCTTTTTTGCTATTTATGTGTCCAAATTTCTTCAATTGATCGTTTATGTACGCATATCTTTGGTAAAGGCACCTGGCTAACGAGTTTTTCATAAGATTTGGAAGAAGAGCCTTTCAAATTACTCCTGGCGGCTTCATTTGTTTGAATTGATATTTGTGATTGACTTTTTAACCATTTGCTTTCATTTTTATCAGTTATTGATTTAATGTCTATATCTATTTCAATCCTTTTGTTTCTTTCGGCTTCTTTGTTTAATGGCATATCAACCTTCGTATTTATTTAATCTTTTAGAAGAACATCAGGGGTACGATTTGACCCACTGCTAGGGGGACACTACCCCAAGGGTGTTACTTTGAAAGTGAACATAATAGCACGACTAGAGTCGGAACTCCCTGCCATGAAACCATTTAAACTGCGTGCAAACAAATAATTGGTGTTGAATTGAATTATTAATATTACATAATAATATTTGGAACCATTTAACTAAGGACAAACGTATGTTGAATAGAATTATTAGAGTTAGTTTGGTTTGGTTTTATGGCATATCAACCATTGTAGGTTATTTAATGCCAAATCCTTTTCATACATATATATTAAATATATATGATTTGGTTTGGTTTGGTTTTATGGCATATCAACCATTGTAGGTTATTTAATGCCAAATCCTTTTCATAAATATATATTAAATATATATGATTTGGTTTGGTTTGGTTTGGTTTTATGGCATATCAACCATTGTAGGTTATTTAATGCCAAATCCTTTTCATACATATATATTATATATATAAGATTTGGTTTGGTTTGGTTTGGTTTTATGGCATATTAACCATTGTAGGTTATTTAATGCCAAATCCTTTTCATACATATATATTAAATCATATATTATATCATTTCTAAACACTTTTAGTAGATAATATTTTTAAACGAACCAGACCTAATTTTTTTTGGCTCTCAGTTAAATGGTTTCACTTATATCAATCCAACAGGAATAATTCTATTTATTACTTATCATTTCTTTGCCCGCAGTTTAACGTTTTCAAGTATTGCAAAAGGTTAAAGGATGAAACAGTTCTATTTCAAGCAATTCAGTTCAGTATATTTCATTTGTTTACCCTAAGTTTAAATGTCAAACAGTTCTATTTGATTCATAGATAGTACCCAATCAGGTACTACCACTCCGGGATAGAGTGGACCTGGGAGTGGTGGCAATGAAGGGGTACTCCACATTCCCCAAAAGTCTACCTTTACTGGAGCCTCACCATCAAGTTCTTTACTGTCATATCCAAGACACTCATTGTGCGAGTCTTACCCTTCTGCAGAGATGCAGATTATTCTGGCAATAAAGGGATACTCTGCATTGCCCAAAGCTCCAGCATACTGGAACCCCACTATTAGATTGTTTAGTTTCATATCTAGGACACTCATTAGGGGAGTCTTACCCCTCTGCTGGGATGCAGTCATTGGATTCTATTGACCCAAGTGATTGGGCCATATCAGTTTTAGATAGTAATACTAGAAATTATTTAACAATATTCAAACAACAGCAATACTTGAAACCATTTATTTGCGTGTAAACAAATGAGCTCTGGCTCGTTTAAGAATTATGTTACCAACAAACTATTTGTTTATATATATATATATATATATATATAAGTAAAGTTGGAGATCTTAGCCGAGGGCGACCTGAAGGCTCTCTTTTTAATAGCTTCTACACAGAAGTGTAGGGGAGGGCGCTACTTCATTTCCTGGATTGCTCCACTTTACCCTTGATCTGTACCTTATAATGCTGAGTGTTAAGCCAGGCGGTATCCAGAACCATTTTTTGAGTCTTTGGTATGACTAGACCTGGGATTGAACCCCGGTCTCTCGGATCATTGGCGTACACTCTACTCATTTGGTCAATGGCCCGGTTATATATATATATATATATATATATATATATATATATATATATATATAAGCAAGATTTGGTATTAAATAACCAACAAAGATTGATATACCATGCAGCACAACCAACCAACTATTACAACTCTACGTTCTAGGCTTCTCAATATCATTAATTTCTTGTGTTCAAGAGAGGCGTTTGGATCTTCGTCCTTCTCAAGCCGTTCATTCCAAACTAACCTATTACTAGTCATTGAATCTTGTCTGTCCACTTTAATTACCGGCAGTTAGAGACTGTTAATTGGTCAGTTGTGATTGATCGATGACAATGACGCCGATTCAGTGGGACAACTGACCATCAGCTTTGGCTGAAGCGCAGAGGTGGCTATCTCGCTCGTAGAATAATGATTAAGTTGAGGCGATCAGTTGGGGCGACGAAGACGTGATCATCGTTATTGGATTGCTTACACGAGAGAAGATAAAGGAATATATATATATATATATAGAGAGAGAGAGAGAGAGAGAAAGGAAGAGGAGAAAGAAAGAGAGGAGCGGGAATCAGAAACATAAAAAAACGTTAACGAAAAAAAAAATTGTTTTTCTGATCCACTGAATAGAAAATAAAAATGAAAAAATTCAATGAAAAAATACAAAAAATGCAAAGAAAAATGTTCGTTTTTTATTTATGAAATAAATACAAACAAATGGGAATTTTTTCTTTGTTTCTGCACCCGTGCCAACAGCAAAACATACTGCATCATGTTAAACTGCTAATACACATGATCAACGTGCAATATGTATTATATATACTTGCAAATGGCACTTATTACAGATAGTATTATATCTTAATTGCATAATGATTTTAGAAAGCAGTTTTTAATAAATAACTATCTTGAGTTATTTATATGTAATTTCTTTTATTTTCAGTCCGTCAGCGGGGCTTAGAATACACTGAGTGCATAGGAGAAAGAAGCGACCAGGGTTGAACATTAAACTGCATCTGGAGAGTCTCTCTTTATTGCCATTACTTCAAGGTCTACTCTGATCCCAAGAGGTTGTATATGTTAAAGTTCCATCAATAAGCCAAGTAAATTTGTTTAAAAATTATCAATGTTCAGTTGCGGGGGTTTGGCCGGCCGCTTTGTATAGAAAAAGTATGTAGTTTGAAGGACCAGCCGGGGGCGATGGATAATTGGAACGGATAAAGAGAGAGAGAGGGGGGAGAGAGAGAGGGGGAGAATCAGGGAAATCCGAAAAGACTTAGCATGCATCTTTCTGATACCAGTTCCATTGCTCAACATCTAAAAAAACATTCACGCCTGACAACTGAATTTCGAAAAATTCTTACCGAAAATACAACAATAATAGAACAACAAAATAAGCAAAAACCACCGATTCTCAAGGCGCTACAAATTAGAAATATACAACCCAAACTTAATAGAATTAATTTTGAATCCAATGCTTAAGTACTTAAATGGTAGCTACTGATACTATTTATAGGAACAAATTTGAAAAGTAAACGCTACACAATATGCCAGTATAAACGCTCATTCTCACAAAGTTGTAATGTATCTATACCCCTTTCGTAATATACAAACTCCTGATGATGGCCGAAGACTGAACAGAAAGTACTAGGGAAATGATTAATTACGGAAATTTCATTAACCAATTTCTGCCGGATATCATAAAATCGATACGGCAAGTCGAAAGGATTAACAAGAAATATCTAGACCAAAAATGTCTATAATGTTCAATCAAATATGTATCAATGAAGAAATGCCACCCAAATATACATACATATATATATATATATATATATATAAGGAAAGCTTTGTCAGCTGTACAGCTATTGCCATAAATTTTAAAACGAACACAAAAACGGGAGGAGAAGTCCTCGTAGTGTAGTAAGTAACGTGCTCGACAATAACATCATTGTAAACGAGTTCGATATCCAGTCGTGCTATTGCATTTACTTTTAGACTAATACCCTTGGGAAAGGTATGAGCCCCCTGATCCTCCCAGCTATGGGTTAAATGATCCACAATATGGGTTAAAGGATCCATTCAATAAAGAAACCAAAACACATACACACACACATATATAAATACGTATATATACACGCGCGCTACATTACATTTATAAAACCTACATAGAGATATAAGCAGACCTCAAATTATCTGCATAATTCTATCTATCTATCTATCTATCTGTTTTTTCCATTTCTTCGTAGTCTCTTTGTGTGTGTGTGTGTGTGTGTGTGCGTTTGTGTGTGTGTGTGAGATTACAAATTTGGTACACATTTCTGTAAACATTTGCATCAATTTCAGTAAGGAGGAATATTATATATATATATATATATATATATATATATATACTAGAAGACTCCTCGTTGCATAGTGGATAACGTGCTTGACTGTGACATCGTAGTATATATATATATATACAACTCTCTTTTCTTTATGTGAAAGTATATATATATATATATATATATATATATACTTTCACATAAAGAAAAGAGAGTTGTAACTCCCAAAGTAATCATCGGGCATGGGCTAAACAGAGATAATTTTATGCTTTATATATATATATATATATATATATATATACACGAGGTTCGTTCAAAATGTTTTAAGCCTCACCCAGAAAGAAGAGTATGACCACAAACTGCCACTTATTCTAAAATTAGAAAAACTAATTCAGATTTTTCTAGTTTTCTAAGAAGTGGCAGAGTGTTGCCGCAAGAAAAATGTTCAGCTATGGCTCTTGTCTCTTGGTGAGGCTTAGAACCTTTTGGGTAACTATTATATATGTGTGAAAACTTTAATAGTTTCTTCTTCTTCTTCTTCTTCTTCTTCTTCTTCTTCTTCTTCTTCTTCTTCTTCTATTTTAATCCTTATCTGGCGCCAATTAAAGCAAAATATTAATACTACGCAAAATAATAGTAAGCACATGTTATGTTGTGACTTAGATAAAATGGTTCTTGCTAAATGCAGCCAACTTGCACAAAAGGAGTGAAAAAAAGCAGATACAGTTAGGTGGGAAAGTTGATCCACTTGTAAAGGGATTAAAATTTGAAGATACTGACAAATGGTATATGGACAAACCAGAATCCCTATTAAAGAAGACGAGACCAATAAATTTCCTGGGATTTTGAGATAGAAACAAAACGCCAAATCCCGGCTGGAAGACTAGATATATTGTTCGTTAATAAGAAAAAGAGAACTGGTCATCTCGTGGATTTTGTCCTTTCAGCGTATCACAGAGGAAAAAATCAGAGAAAGTGAAATAAAAAAATAAAGAAATACTTAGACCTTGTCTAAAAAGCTGTGAAACTTGAGGGTGAGGTGGTGCGCTAGGAAAAATCCGCAAGAGACTGTAAGAATAATACATTTGAGAAAATGTCGATACTATCAAGACCACAACATTGTTAAGATCGGCTAGATTACTCAAAAGACTCGAGGTGACTAAAACTAGTACACACACACACACACACACACATATATTCATATATATTCATATATATATATATATATATATATATATATGTTCATATACACATATATATATATATATTCATATATATATATATATAAATATTTGTATTTATACATATATATATATATATATATACATATATACGTATTTATATAAGCATATATATTTACATATATCTTTATCCATATATATGCATATATATATGTACATTTATATATATATATGCATATATATCGACATAAAATATTTATACATTTATATATATGCATACATATATTCATATATCTACATACATATATGAATATGTATGTAAATATATGTATGTAGATATATGAATATATGTATTTATATACATATATATGCATACATATATATACATATATACATATATACTTACACATTGATATATATATATATATATATATATATATATATATATATATATATATATATATATATATATATATACAAACTCATATATATACACAGATATTTATACACACGCATATAAATACATATATATATAGAGAGAGATAGATAGATAGATAGATAGATATGTACATATATATATTCATACGCACACACACACAAACATATATATATATAAGTAAGTAAAGTTAGCGACCGTAGTCGAGGGTAACCCGAAGGCTCCCTTTTCGATAGCTACTACACCTTCCCTGGATTGCTCTACTTTACCCTTGATCCGTACCTTATAATGCTGAGTGTTAAGCAAGGAGGCATCAAGTACCATTTTTTGAGTCTTTGGTATGACTCGACCTGGCCCATTGGCGAACACTCTAACCCCTTGGCCAAAGTAATCCAAAAGTGATGAATTTTTTACGAAGGAAAATCAACGTTAAAACGTTTTGGTTTTAGTAAACCTTCATCAGGACAATAAGATATTGAAACAAGTGTTGATAGAACAACGATGGATGTTTTAATATTGACTTTCCTTTATAATGAATTCATTACTTTTAGGTTATTTTGTTTTTCTATTTCCTCCATATATATATATATATATATATATATATATTTATTGAAGAGTATATATTTAGGCAGCAAGTTATTATTCAGGCAAGTTTTGTAAAAAAAAACAAAAAACAAAAAAAAAAAAAACGATGGAACACTTTATTATTTCTATTTTTTCAAAACCCCTTGTTATTTTTCTAGTGTCAGGATCTAGATGGTAAAGGAATTGTCCCATATCTTCTGCCCCAGAGCTTTCGACCATACTCTTTTGGTCGTCATCAGGGGGAGTGCAGTTTTGAGTTGACGGTTTGAGTTTTTATTGTTTTAATTATTTATTGCATTTTGTTTTGAAGTTGTCGGTTGGAACATTTTCAGCGTTTTGTTTTAAAACGTTCGCTTGGAAAAAATAAGGTTTACTAACAGAGTTAGAGAGTTTTAGTTATCAAATATATATAATATATTGGTGCCTGTGTCGAATGCTATTTTATTTATGTTTGGGTTTTCATTTCTTATGTATATTACTTCTAGGATTTGTAATCTGCGCTTTTTATTATTATTATTATCCAAAATAATAACCAGTGTTCATTAGACTTAAACACAACTTACTTGAATATATATATCGCAGTTAGGCATTTTAAAACTGTTATACGAAAATATGGTGTTTTAAAAGTGTCACACTTTTACAGCCTGATTTCTTAAAAGATTTGAAGATAATTTAAGTCAGAATACAAAATGCTATCAACATTAAAAGAGGTCGTCCAGTGAACGAGACAGAGAATCAGCAAACTGTATTTCCGGCCGAGGGTTAAGACGCTCCCCCGCTCCTACTCACAAAAGAGGTATATAGGGTATGAGATTAACTTGCATGTGATAGTGAGACTCCATTTTTGAAGATCTGAGGATTGTGAAGTACTCTTTCAATACATTACTCCCAGGTCCACTCTAGCCCGGAGTGGTAGTATCTTTTAAGGTTCCATCTATGGATTAGATAATTTTGTATAAATTTATTCTTATTAAATGGGGTAATGGGCAAAAAAAATATGCTCAAAATGAAAAGTGTGTACAATGAATGCGAATCCCTAACTTCTTGGCATAAAATAACCCTAGACAGGTTGAAATGAATCAATGAAAGAGGAAAATAAATGAAAATATGATATAATCGTTTCATAAAATAATAAAACACTTTTTTTTAGTGTTATTGTCATTTAATGAATATCCTTTTTTCTTGTTTCCCCCCTTTCACATTTTTGAATTTATGTGTGTGTGTATGTGTGTAAATGTGTGTGTATGTGTATTTAGCAACGCCCTCCGCACTGGCAGGATGTGACACAAGGTCAATTTTTAACCAAATTTTAGCGGGTTTTTATTCAACGTTTTCCTTCTCCAAGATTCGTTGCCTGAGCAAGGCCGAAGAACCGAGTCTGTTCTTCTATTTACCCATAGCTGGAGGGAAAATAACTGAATTCATACCTTTTCTGAACGTATTAATGCTATTTTAAATGCAATCAGCCTCGTCCGGAATTTGAACTCGTGTCGCTGTGTCCATTTCTAACGACGATAACCATTACACCACGCGCGCGCGCGTATGTGTGTGCAAGTTTTTCTCTACCTCTACTTTCTACAAAATATAGTAATAGATAGATAAATAGATAAATAAATACTGCTTATATTAGCAGAGAAGCAATAGATTATGCCAACGGCATTAGAATCGTTGATGATAATAATAAAAAAAGGAATAAGTAGATAAAGCAAATAAGATTAGGTCGGATCACCGAGATATAATGAAAAAAAAAGAACAACAACAACAAAAAAAAAAAAAAACAAAGAAAAAAAAACTCGAAACAATGGTGACAAGAATGAAAGAATGAAAAAAACAAAAAAACGCCAGAGAGAAGAACGAATATTTTACCTGTTGTTTATTGCTTAACTGTCCTCCTTGTTCATTTAGCTAAGTTTAGCGCTTCACTTAAACGAATGAGTGTGAAATTGTTGTTGAATTGTCTGAGCAGACGGCCACATCTCTGTCTTAAAACGGAAACCGGTGTCAGGTGACACTTTATTTACAATGGCGCCATCTGTTGGCGGCCATCTTGACGCAGCTGCACGATGCCTTCGACGACAATTATGGTTGACGACGATGAGGACTGGTTCTTTTTAAATCATTAAAATCTGGTTCTTCTTCGCTTCATTGCGTCATTTATTCTTTCTTTTTGTTTTAGATTTCAATTTCAATATTTTTCCTTTTTCGATCTTATCTAACTAGACTTTTTCTTTCTTTCTCTCTTTTGAAATATATATTTCGAGTAAGGTTTCTTTATTTCCCTTCGTGTTCTTTCTTTCTTTCTTTCTTTCTTTCTTTTAGAGTATGTGTTTCTCATCAGATTTCTTTCATGTTATTTGTATGCTTGTTTATTTGCTCTCTCTCTCTCTCTCTCTCTCTCTCTATATATATATATATATATATATATATATATATATATATATATATATATATATAGATTTCTTTGTTTTATTTCGTTTGAGTCTTTGTTTCTTGATAAATGGTTCCAACATTTTTTTTTCTTTTTCTTTCTTGTGCTTTTTTTCTTTCTTTGTCACTATTAACTTTTTAAGACTTCTTTTATTTGTACATTAATCTAATCTTTTTTAGCTTTTAATGATTTATCAGCGTATCTAAGCATCCTATAATGCTGATATATATATATATATATATATATATATATATATATATATATATATATATATATATATATGTGTGTGTGTTTATGTACGCGCGTGTATGTGGGAATAAACAAGCAATCGGAAGAGAAATACATTTACTGCCTCACTTATTTGGTTTCTTTATATCTGATTTGTTTTCTTTACTTTTCATCCCTTTTTTCCTTTCCTTTTTCTAATTTTCTTTCTTGTTGTTATTTTTCATTTTTTCATTTTTATTCATTTATTTTTCATTCATTTCTTCTTCTCTTATCAAACTTCCTAATTCAATCTTTTTATTTCTTAATTTTTTGCCTTCTCCCAATTACTATGCACTAACTCAAAATAGTAGGTTTTTATTTTCTTTTTTTTTTCTTTCTTTCTTTCTTTCTTTTTCAATGTCTAACATAAATTCAATGTCTTTCTGTATTCGTTTTCTTTCTTTCTTTCTTTCTTTCTTTTTATGGTAATGTCTTTCTTAATTTCAGTTTCATTCATTCTGTCTTTCTTTCTTTCTTTCTTTCTTTTTTTCTTTCTTTTGCTGTTTTCTTCTTTTTCATTTTCTCTAATTTCTTTGTTCAAATCTTACGCTATTCTTTATCTTCATCTATTTCCTCCTACGTCTTCTGCTCTCTCGCTCCCTCTTCCCCCTCTCTCTCTCTGTGTGTTTCTGTCGCTTTTTCTCTCTTATTATCCTTTTCATTCCTTTTTTTTCCCAATTTTCTACACGCTTTATTGCTCAATTTTCTCCCCACTCTCTTGATTCTTCGTTTTAATTTCGTTTTTTCGTTTATTTTTCTTTCCTTTCACAGAATCATTATTCTTTCACTTATTTCTCAACGTTTCCTTCTCTCTTTTCTTGCGTTCATATTATTCTCTCTTGCTTATACTCTCTATGTTTTCAAACACTTTCTCTTTCACCTCTCCTCCCTCCTCTTTGATAGTCAAGGTAACTTCTCATTTTCGATCTTTGTTTTTCTTCTTCTCTAATCTATCTATCTATCTATCTATCTATCAATTTTTCTTTTAATCTGCCTCTTGGGATCTTCCTAAACTTTCCATTTTGCGTGTTTCCATCTCATAAATACCGCTATTTCGACACTTCCTGCCAGTCCTTAACATAAAAACGCATTCAAAATGGCCGAACTCATTTCTCATTGGCGGCCAATTTGAATATTTTCCCTGCTAAATTCTAAATAGTTTCAGCGAATCATTTTTTAAAAAGTGGTATTATACCTTATTTGTTGTTCTTTTACATTGTTTTATTCCGATTTCCACACGAAATAATAACATGTTAGTATTACAACAGAAGAATTCACAGCTGAGAAAGAATGGCTAACTGTTCATTGCTCAATATCAGAACGAGGTTGATTCAGATATGAGAAACCTTATAGATTCATTAACCAAAAAGGAGTAAGGGAAGAAAGAAAACAGTGAAAGGAAGATGATTGAAATAAAAACGAAAACAGTGAAATAATAATAATAATAATAATGATAATAATAATAGTGCTTTTGGCACGGTAACTAAAGGATCATTACAGGGCCTGGAGGATTTGGAAGTTGGCGGCCGAGTGGAGACCATCAAAACAACAGCATTATTGAAAACGGCCAGAATACTGAGAAGAGTCCTGGTGACTTGGGGAGACTTGCTGTCACTAAATCTCCAGTGAAAGACCATCAGCTAACATTGATGTGAAAAACTCTCAAGGAGTAAAATAATAATGATAATAATAATAATAGTCCCGGATGACCACTGAATAAAACTGAAAGAAAGTGAAAAGAAGGATAAGTACCTCGACCTTGCTAGGGAATTGAAAAAACTATGGAACATGCAGGTGACAATTATACCACTTGTAATTGGTGCGTTTGGAACAGTAACTAAAGGTTTACTAAAGGGACTTGGAAATAAGAGGACGTGTGGAGATTATCCAAATGACAGCATTGTTAAGATTGGCCAGATTGCTGACGGTGATACCAATTGTAATTGCTGCACTCGCTACAGTCACCAAAGGATTGATAAAGGAAGTGAAGGACTTGGAAATAAGAGGACGTGTGGAGATCATCCAAATGACAGCATCGTTAAGATCGGCCATAATACTAAAAAGAGTCCTGGAGACTTGAAGAGATTAGCTCTAGGGAAACACCATCAGCTAAAGCTGATGTGAAAATCTCTCAAAAGAGTAAAATGATAATACTAATAATAATAATTGCCAGAGAAATAAGAAAGCTGTGGAACATTTGGGTGACGGTGATACCAGTTATAATTGGTGCATCTGGAATGGTCCCTAAAGGCTTGATAAGGGCTCTAGAAGAACTAGAAATCAGAGGACGTGCCGAGACCATCCAAAGTACAGCATTACTAAGATTGGCCAGAATACTAAGAAGAGTCCTGGAGACTTGAGGAGACTTGCTGTCACTCAGACTCAAGTAAAAGACCATCAGCAAACGCTGATGTGAAAAAACTCGCAAAGAGAATAATATTAATAATAATAACGATTAATCATATAATATGCGAATGCAGTGAACTAGCAAAAAGGAGTACGAGAGTAGGCATGACTGGATAGGAAACATGATCCACTTGGAATTGTGCAAGAAATTGAAATTTCACTTTTTTAAATAATGCTTTATGCACAAATCTGATATCGTCCTGTTGGGTATCACCTACCTTTCTGACAATGAACTGGTCCATCTACCATATATGGCAGTAGCTCTACTACCAGATAAGGCCAGCAGAAATCAGTCTGGTGACAGATTGCTCTCGGTCTGGACCTCTCCGGGTGCTGGGTAGCACTTTGGCCGGCCGTGCTGTCGGGGCGCGGATCTGGCCGAGTGTGTCTCGGTGCCTGGGGAGTATTTCCTACGGCCTCAGGGGGCCTTCCCCCCAGGCTTTTACTCCCTTCGGGGAGGTTTGGTTTATCGCCCGGTGCCTGAGGCGCCCCTAATAAGGGGAATGCCGAAGGGGCCGTAGGCATTTTTGGGAACTCCGGGCGCGTGTGGGCTACGGCCCTGCGCCCGGTCCCACCTAAAAAAAGGCCTTGTGCCATACTTGCCCGTAAGGTGGGGCGGTCGACAAATACCCCGACAGAGATCAGTCTGGCGACAGATTGCTCTCGGTCTGGACCTCTCCGGGAGCTGAGTAGCACTTTGGCCGGCCGTGCTGTCGGGGCGCGGATCTGGCCGAGTGTGTCTCGGTGCATGGGGAGTATTTCCTACGGCCTCAGGGGGCCTTCCCCCCAGGCTTTTACTTCCTTCGGGGAGGTTTGGTTTATCGCCCGGCGCCTGAGGCGCTCCTAATAAGGGGAATGCCGACGGGGCCGTAGGCATTTTTGGGAACTCCGGGCGCGTGTGGGCTACGGCCCTGCACCCGGTCCCACCTAAAAAAAAGGCCTTGTGCCATACTTGCCCGTAAGGTGGGGCGGTCGACAAATACCCCGACAGAGATCAGTCGGAGATCAGTCCAGATCAGTCTACGTCTACGAGTCTGAAGAGCGTTTCTTATTGTTGAAGTATATCCTTACTCTGTCACTAATCCTATGTTCCTACTACTAACAGTCTCTCTCTTGTAAATACTCTTTCCTGTAAACATAACTATTTCCTCACATCTCGTGTTTTGTCTATTTATTACAATTACTTGTGTTCACAACTCAGAACACAACACGTCCTAAAGAATAAGATGCATAAAATTCTTTGGGATCTTAAGATCCAAACGGATCCCCTAATCCCTGTCAGAAGACCAAATCTAGCGTTAATTAAAAAAAGGGAATTTGTAGTCTTGTGGATTTTGCCGTTTCGGCGGACCACAGAATCAACATATACGTATACGAACAAAGAGACAAGTACCCAGACCTTGTCAGAGAACTAAAAAATTGTGGAAAAGGGTGACAGTGATACTAATTGTAGCTGGTGGGCCAGAACGGTTCCCAATGGTTTAGAAAGGGAACTGGAAGAATTTGGAATCAGAGGAAGAATTGAGACCATCCAGACAACAGCATGGTTGCGAAAAGTCCTGGAAACTGAAGGAGACTTACTGTCAATCAGATTCGAGTGAAATACTACCAGCTAACGCTGGTGTCAAAACCTCGCACAGAGTAAAATAATAAAGATCTGCCAGAATACTGAGAAGGGTCCTCGAGACTTGAGGAGAATTCACTCAAACTTCAGTGAAAGACAATCAGCTAACGCTAATGTGAAAAACTCCCAAGGAGTAAAGAACAATAATAAAAACTTAGACATCGCTAAAAAAGGGGAAACCGCTATTGGCCTAACGTGTAGAGTGTTTGCCAATGGTCCAGGAGACCGGGTTTCAATCCCAGGTCGATTCCTACCAATGACTAAAAAAAATGGTACTTAATCCTGCCTTACTTAACGCTCAGCATTATAAGGTAAGGATCAAGGGTAAAGTGCAGCAATCCATGGAAAAGAATAGCGCTCTTCCCTGCACATTTGTGTAGTAGCTATTGAAAAAGGAGCCTTCGGGTCAACCTCGACTTAGGTCACCAACTTTACTAACTTATGATTATTATTATTATTGTCACTATAATTTTCATTTTACTATTATTGTTAAATCGGGCTATTGGCCTAATGAGTAGAGTGTTAGCCAATGGTCTGGGAGTAGCTATTGAAAAGGGAGCCTCGAGCCACCCTCGACTAAGGTCGCCAACCTTACTTACTTATTATTGCTTTTTGTTTGTTTGACTGTTTGTTTGGGTTTTATGGAATATCAACCTTTGTAGATTATTTAATGCTGAGTGTTAAGCAATGTGGCATTGGCGAACGCTGCAACCATTTGGCCAAAATAGTAATGATCATAAAAATTAGTGACGTGAAGATAATAACACTTATAACAAAAACCAATAAATAAAATAATTATTTATTTGCACACAGTTATATGTTATGCTTCCGATTATAGGTCAAATACTTCTGTTTGAAAATTATTCGTATTTTGTGGGAATACTTGATACCATATAACTATGTGGGAATACTTGATACCATACAACTCTGCAGAGTTGACCTGGAGGTAATGCTAATGAAGGGGTGATCCCACACTACCCACAACTCCCGACCGGGAGCTTTTTCCACCGGATACCGTTTCATGTCAAACTCAGGGCACCCTTTTTTGGAGGAGGGTGTGCTATTTGATATTTGTCTGCCAATCTCTACTACACGGCATATGTCCTGCGAGGATTTATGTTTGTATATGAATATAGAGTAGCAGTTTAATGTCAAACCTAAAATTGAATAAAACATGTGTCACATTCTGCCAGTGACAGAGACATTGTGTCGATGTAATTTATGAAGCTCTTTGCTTCGATGTGGCACAAGGCCGAATGAATGGGGCACCCAATGAAATTGGAACTCACTCGTATAGGTTTGCTAGTCTAGCTTGTTAATCATTACACCACCAGAGGTACCCAGAGATGTTGTATAGATACGTATTAGTTTGATACACACTGTTCAGCAAAGATGACCTCTTAGGTAGACACCTGCAATCAAAACTCTTTCAGTGGCGTAACAGTACACCGTACTAATACTCATGTGCTTAAAATATAAACTGACCAGTGGCTCTAAGTGGTATAAGGCAAACGTCAACTATTGACCAGTGCCGTCATGATTCTATAAAACACTGACCGATTGCTAATCAACTATGCGAGATTCATTAGCAAGGTGTAAGAGCGGCTAAATTAGTTGCTGACCACTCAGCAAAATTGGTGTGTAGCTATAATTGACCGTTCTCAGAAAGCCATCTGGTCGACTTTGTTTGGTATCGACTAGTGAATATTCAATGTCGATTAACATGGCTGACCACAGATGATCAGTGGAGTCGGAAGAATTTGTGAAAGAATAAGGAGATGGAAGATCGGAGTTTGTCACAGTAGAGGTAGGCAAGATAAAAATCAATTTAAATAAAGATATTGATTGCGTGTTGCACAACACAGATTAATGAAAATGGTGACAATGTATCTCTGCATGGAGCATACACACACACATACACACATGTTATATAATTAAGGTAATGATTTTTTATATTAATAATTTTTCGTTAATTATATTTTGTTATTTAGAGTGTTCGCCAATGGCCCAGGAGACCGCGGTTCAATCCCAGGTCGAGTCATACCAAAGATTCAAAAAATGGTACTTGATGCTTTCTTGCTTAACACTCAGTATTATAAGGTACGGATTAAGGGTAAAGTCGAGCAATCCAGGGAAAGGAGTAGCGCCCTCTCCTACACCTTGGTGTAGTAGCTATCGAAAAGGAAGCCTTCGGATCACCCTTAATTATGGTCGACAACTTTACTTTTACTTATTTAGTTTGGTAAGGCTTTGAACTACTCTTAGTTCAAGTGTAATAGTCAGATGGTGCTGTCTTACGCCCTCGCAGAAAGGATATGACAATCAACATCAGCTATAATAAACCTCCAGACAGGAATGAATTAAGTGGGTTGGAGACGTCATGCCCGGAAGAGAATTTGAAGATTTTAAAAAGACAGTTAAGTTGAGGTCGACCGTTGAAGGTAGCGGTTGAGTTTTTCAGATTTCTGCCGGCAGAGATCTTAAACATCACAAGATGCGCCGCACGTTGAGGGTCATTATAGTATGGTTAACCTATTTTTTTATGATTTGTGCGTCTCTCTCTTCGTGTCACCAAGGGAGGAATGTAGAAAGGAATAAACTCGTTCGTACCGCCTGTATTTGCACTATTATTATTACTGATGTATATTCAAACCTTATGAATATACAACACATATATGTATATAAATACATGGATTTACCCGACAAAGAAGAAAAACATGACGTGAAAACCAAATTTAGTGGAATACATATATATACAGGGTGTCTCAAAATTGATGCAACCTATTAATATGATAACCATTTATTACGGAGACAAGAAACTCCACGTCAGAGTTTATGATTGATCTGGAATCTGTATGGGTACAGCTGAAGATCATTCTTTAAGATTCTTTACAACGATGCACGTAAAAGACCAAGTATTTGGGAACGATTTCGGAGGGACTTTCTCGGATTCCTTCCAATTGAATCTCTCACTACATCCACATTGTCAGGACATCTTGCTGACAACTTCCTGCCAGATCTGGGATTTTCTGCCTTCTAGTTGAGGCTGTTTACTGACCCTTTGGCATGAAATTTGTGAACCCAACGATAAATTTAGCGTTTCTGGGGATAATTGTTTAAGTTAAAGTTCCAGCGAAATTTTGCTTGAACAGTTTTGAATGATTTTGTCTCCAAATAAGTGACGCAAAATATTTTTCCTCTCTTATCCAAGGCATTGTGACCAAGTATCAATAATTGTTATAGTATACTATATTCAAATATAAAACAAAAAAGAGTACAGCATTATTAGTAGTAGAATTATTAGCAGTCATATGGGTCACATATATTGAGACACCCTATGTATTTGTTTAGTAATAACGTTTCACCCTTTTCACCCGTGGTGTAATGGTTATCGTCGTAGGAAATGGACACGGCGACACGAGTTCAAATCTTGGACGAGACTGATTGCATTTCACATAGCACTAATACCCTTGGGAAAGGTATGAATCCAATTATTCTCCCTCCAGCTATGGGTAAATAGTAGGACAGACTGTTTTCTTCAGCCTTGGTGAGACAACTTGTCTAGGAGAAGGAAAACTCTGAATTCAAACCTGTTAAACTCCGCTTAAAAAATTGACCTTGTGTCATATCCTGCCCGAGCGGAGGGGTTGGTAAATATGATAACGTTTCACCCTTTATGGGCTTCATCTGATAATGTTTTGGATAAACAAATTAAATTTTATGAAAGAATAGTGGGTAACTGTTTACTTACTCTGTCAGCAAATCTTAAAATACAACCTCTACTCCTAAAAAAAGAGCTTAATACATGTTAGATTAATCAAAATAAAATTAAAACAGATAAAGATGTTGACTTTTAAAATAACCGTTGATAGGTTGAAGTGCCTTTAAAATCAATTAATCATTCAATCAATCAATCAATCATAGAACTGTCCACGAAGTTGTAATTAGGAATGCTAATCATCGTGAATCTTTAAAATGTAAGAACAAAAATGTTCCAAAATTGTGTTAAGGGAAGTACTCGTGATCTAGTTGCTAACGTGCTGGTCTGTGATATCGTAGTAAGCGAGTTCGAACCCCAGTCACGCTCTTAAATTCACTTTCGGACTAATACCCTTTGGAAAGGTATAAACCCCTTATCCCTACTGCTATGGGTTAAATTGTCTTCTACAAGAGTGACTTTCGCCCAATCGGCTGGGGCAGTAGAATACATCGACTGCATCTCTGCAGAGGGTAAGACTCCTCCAATGAGTGTCCTGGATATGACACTAAACAATCTGATGGTGAGTCTCCAGTAGTCCTGGAGCTTTTGGATATGAAGAGTACCTTTTCATTGCCATCGTTCCCAGGTCCTCTCTGGTCCGGAGTGGTAACACCTGATTGGGTCCTATCTACGGGTTAAATAGAACTAAACATTGTATTTATGCTTAAGTGAATTGTGAGAAATATAACGGTTTTTGACACTGAAACAGTGTACTTATGCTAAACTGAATTCTTTGCAATAAAACCGTTTTGATATTTTGGCATTAAATAACCTACAATGGTTGATAAGCCATAAAAGCAAAGCAAAGCAAACCAAACCAAACTAAGGATGGCTTTAGGCATTAAATAACAACAAAGGTTGATATACCATTAATATAAAGAAAGTTAAAGAAAAATTATGCATATGACCATTGCTTAAGCTACGAATTGAAGGATTTGAAAATATCACTGTTGTATGTTAAATAAGATATTGTTGATTATCAAAAAGTGCTGACAGCATGAATTCCCTTGATTATCTTTTGTCAACCGTCACTCTCGGCCATCGCTTTTGGTAAGTCCTCAAGATGGAGTGTGTAGGAGTCCATAAGCAAACGTTGTTTAGGAGTTCGTCTTAACTTCACAAACAGTGCCTAGCATGTCTTAGTTTGGTTTGGTTTTATAGCATATCAACCTTTGTAGTTTATTTAATGCCAAACCATTTTTCTTATACATATAAACAGTTCTATTTCAAACAGTTCAATTTTGAATAAGTATAGTTTTTTGTTTACAATCAGTTAAATATCAAAACAAGTCAGAGTGTCATAAGTATGCAGTTTAAATGTTAGAACACTCACATCTCAACCAACACAGTTTAGTTCTATTTAACCCAGAGATAGAACCCTATCAGTTGCTACCAACCCGACCAGAGTGGACCTGGGAGCAATGACAATGAAGGGGTACTCTGCATTCCCCAAAGCTCGAGCATTACTGGAACCTCACTATCAAACTGTTGAGTGACATATCCAGGACACTCGTTGTAAATGTGAAAGAAGTCCTGTTAATCTTTTATAGCATTGATTTATATCAATGCTCTTAATAGGATGGAAATATATTCATTATCTTAATGTGACCGATTGTTGGTTTTTATTTTGAAAGAATAATTTGCTCTGTGGATACTATTTGCATTAACCGGGATTACTTAGATTTATTAGTCTGTATTTGAATTATCCTGCTTTCAGAAACTAATTAAATTATATAGACAAAATGTGTCTTTAGTATTTAATCAAATATATATATATATATATATATATATATATATATATATATATATATATCTTAAAACGAATAGCTACGCAAATAATTTGAAAACATTCAAATTCCTTCAGGGACGTATTCCATATATCTATAGCTATATATCTGATGGTGAGCCTCCTGTTCCAGAGATCAAGGGAGTGAGCCATTACTCACGGAATAGTAGTTGTTTTGATGATCTCTTCTATGGGTGAAATAGATCTGTTTGAAAATTATTCGTGTTGGATAGAAATATGTGAAGATATATATATATATAGTTTCACATACACACATTATGTATTTATATAGTCATGAGAGAGAGAGAGAGAGAGAGAGAGAGAGAGAGAGAGAGAGAGAGAGAGAGGTAAAAGCCGTTGATAATAACATTTTTCCTAACTGAAAATAATTCAGTTGCACTTTTAATTATAGGCATTCTCTTTTAAAACGTCTAATAATCGAATCAACAAAGACGTTTTAAGAGAGTATTCTGCTAATGTTTGGTCAAAGCCGTTAGTAATCTATAATATCACCATTGTCATCATCGTCTTTACATCGTGCTGTTTATCCACTTCTTGTTTACTGATATATCATCTAGATAATACAAATTAAACCGATGATTTGGCTTATTAGTTGCATTTACTGAGGGGAATATATCAAGAAATCCATACGCACCAATCATGCTGAATAAGTTTCGCTTGCTGTTAAAAATTTGGTGAACAATACTGTTTTCTTTGAGTCGAAATACTTCTTAACTCCCACCCCAATTGGCTGTGGCTGTAGAATACATCGACTGCATCTCTGCAGAGGGGTACGACTCCTTAAGCAAGTGTACTGGATATGACACTTAACCAGTTGGCAGTGGCTGTAGAACACACTGACTGCATCTTTGCAGAGGGGTAAGACTCCCATAACTAGATATGATACTAAACAATCTGATGGTGAGAATCCAGTATTGTTGGAGCTTTGGGGTATATTGAGTACCCCTTCATTGCCGCTGTGGACCGGAGTGGTAGTACCTGATAGGGTACTATCTAAAGGTCAAAGCGAACTGTATGAAATTTAAACTGAGTGCAAACAAATGACTTGAAATTGAATTGCTTGAAATAGAACTGTTTGATCATTTAACTGTGTGTAAACAAATGACTGATGTTTAATTGAATTGTTAATGATACATAGCAATACTTTGAACCATTTAACTTTGTTGACTTATGTTTACAAATCATATATATCTAATTTATACGTATAAACCGGATTAAATCACCAACAATGGTTGATATGCCATAAAACAAAACGAAACCTTATATTCTATAATGATGTTGACAGTGAGAAAATGAAGACAAGACATATATACAAACCCCAAAGGACAAGTGGGCAGAGTGTTGGCCAATGGGCCTGAAGACAGGACTTCAGTCCCAGGTCGTGTCATACCAAAGACGCATAAAAATGGTACTTGACGCCACCTTGCTGTAAACTCAGCATTATAAGGTACTGATCTAGAGTAAAGTGGAGCAATCCAGGGAAAGGAGTAGTACCCTTTCTTACACCTCGGTTTAGTAGCTATTGAAAAAGGAGCCTTTGGGTCGTCCTCGACTACGACCACCAACTTTACTTATGTCTATATCACCTCTATCGTTTCATATATTTTCAGACACTGAACTGAATCTGATGGTGAGGCTCTTGTCCAAGAGATCAAGGGAGTGTGCCATTACTCACGGAATGGTAGAAGCTTTGATGATCTCTTTTATAGGTTAATTGATCTGTTAGATAATTATTCGTGTTGGATAGAAATATGTGAAACTATATATATATATATATATATATATATATTCACACTCATTATATATATATATATATATATATTTTTTAATTAGTATTGATATTTTAACATAGTTAAAGAAGTCTTACTATTGACGGCAGAGGTTTTGGTACCTTTTAAAGAAAAATGATGACATGCTAGAATTAAAATTGTTAATTTTGTAAGAAATGGTTGAAATGTGGAAATTACTATAATTGCAAAATTTTTAATTTTATTGGTTTTGAAATGAGATGGGACTGGACCTAGCCTTAGATGGGTAAAGGCTACACATAGCTGAAATGGATTTCGTTTCTTACTCTCTTTTCTTCCTTTGACTATCCCTCCCTCTCTGGCTGTAACTTATTTTACTTTCCTATTGGATCTGATGAAGTCCTGTTAAAAATTATTTTAGAATCTTTGATTCATATCAGTGCTCTAAACAGGACTGAAATAAATTTATTATCCTAATGTAACCGAAAATAGTTTTTTTTTTTCTTGATATAATATATTACATATACATATATATATACATACCAACCTCAACCAGAAGGATGCTGCACAAAGCCATACCTAGGTTAAAAGGCCCAGTCTGACCAACAATTTATTCATGGCTGGAGGAAGTATTAGATTAATACCTTTCACAATGATATGAGCATTACGTGAAATGCTATTAGCTCCGTCAAGGATTTGAACTCGGATCGTCGTGTCCGTCTCTAACAACGATAACCATTACTCTAGGAGTGCTTCCATAATGTAAAACCCGATTAGTGTGTGCGAACTTATGATTATTATTAGGAAGCCTTAAAACCAAAGGATTATTATTAGTTGTTTGAAACCTTATAATTACTCGCAAATTATCGGTGTTAAAATAAGAACACTTGAAACAATATATCTGTGTGCAAACAAATGATTATTATCAAATGGAAATAGTTACTTTAAACCATATAATGGTGTATCAATCATTAGTTGTAGGTAGAAAAGCTTATCCAAAATTACGCTGATTGAAACCTGTAAAGAGGGATAAGATTCCTTCCCAAAAAGAGAGTGTCCTGCGTATGACATTAAACTACATCTGATGGTGAGGATCTGTGGGGGTTGTATGTAATTTGGTTATTTCAGTAGATGTGCGTCCGTAATTTACGGGTATTGCTCTCTAAATTATTTCCACCACAAATACAACACAAAACTTTACAATCACGCGAAAGAAATGGAATAGAACACAACGAACATTAAACAACAAACAATTTAATATGCATATAACAGAATATGAAAACAAACAAAATACATGATGTGTAAATGGCCTTTTGGAAAATAAAGTTTGGCAAGAAGAAGATAAATTTGTTTAAAGATGTGTGTATGTTCATGTTAACGGAGTCCGTAAATAAGTCGTTCTTACTTACATTAAGTTCATAGCGGTTTTTATGATTGTGGCGACAGCGTGTCGTGTTGATGAAAGAAAGTTTGTCGGGTTTTTCTTTTGAATTTGATTTGCGGCCATCTGAAGTTAGGTCATGAACTTTAGTTGAGGAAGGAAAAGAATTTGCCGGACATAGTATCGGCTACTGCTTTACTGGCTCAGTGGCTTGTGTTTTAGTCTTAGTCTTCGTGTAAGTTTGTGTGTATGGCTCCCTAACTCTGTGTTATTTATATCCTACAGGTGAATCAAAGAATCATCCTAAAATTTTGGCGCATAGACATTTATTGACCAATCAGATTTGTATTTTACTATTCTATTTTCGAGCCTAAATATTTTCTGTTAATTGACTTCTGATCCTATTTTACTAGAATTTTCTATTCTATGTTTTTAGCTGATTGGTTGAAAAATATAAAAATGTAACTGCTAATGCGGTTTTGATCCTAAATTTTTAGAATGTTCTTAAGTATGTTTTTATTGCTTATTTTAAGACTAGAAAAATGTGTATCCTATAGATCCTATTCTGGAGGTCTGTGGAGCGTTGAGTACTTTTTTATTGCCATTACTCCAAAGTCCACTCTAATTATACCTGTTAGGGTTCCATCTAGTGGTTAGATAGTTCAATTTAAAAATGATTTTTTTTCAGATAGAAATACTTGAAACCATATAACTGTGTGCTAACAAATTACTATTTTTATTATTATTGTTTAGTAAGAATATTTGAAACCAATTGAGTCTATGAAAATTATTGATATTGTTTGTAACTTGGTTGGTTTGGTTCGTTTGGCAGGATTTTATGGCATATCAACCTTTATAGGTTATTTAACGCCAAATACATTTTTATGTTAACGGTCAGTTCTATTTCAAACAATTCAGTTTAGCATGAGTACACAGTTTAATTGTCAAAAACATTTCTATTTCAACCTATTTAGTTTATTCCAACAGTTCTAATTCAGCTAATTCAGTTTAGTATTAGTACAGATTTTGTTTACACAGTGAAATGTCAAAATTGCTCTACATTAGACAATTCAGTTTAGTATAAGTATAGTTTCAAAGTCAAAAACAGTTCCATTTCAAACAATTCTTGTTTAGCATAAGTGCACAGTATAAATGTAAGTACACAGTTTAGTTATCAAAAACATTTCTATTTCAAGCTATTCAGTTTAGTTAAACAGTTTTAATTCAAACAATTCAGTTTTAGCATAAGTATGCAGTTAGTTCTATTTAACCCATAGATAAGACCCTGTCAGATGTTAAAAGCTAGAGCGGACCGGGGAGCAATGGTAATGAAGGGGTGCTCCGCATTCCCCATAGCTCCAGCATCACTGGAACCTCACCATCAGATTGTTTAGTGTCATACCCAGGACATTCGGGGGGGTCTTACACCTCTGCAGAGGTGCAATTGGTGTATTCTACAACCCCAGCCGACTGGGCAATACAGAGAGTTAATGTCAAAACAGTTTTATTTCAGATCATTCAGTTTAGCATAAGTACGCAGTTTAAATGTCAAAACAGTTCTATTTTAAACAATTCAGTTTTGCATAAATACGCAGTTTAAATACAAAAACAGTAAGCTCAAACCACGGTTTAGTTCTATTTAACCAATAGATAAGACCCTTATCTGGCGCTACCAGAGTGGACTTGAGAGCGATGGCAATGAAAGGGTACTCTGCATTCCCCAAAGCTCCAGTATTACTGGAACTCACCATCAGATTGTTTAGTGTCATATCTCGGACACCCTCTCTTACCCTTCTCCAGAGGTGCACTTGTGTATTCTACAGCCCCAGCCGACAGGACGGGTTTGTAACTTGAAGATATAATTGTTTACTCGGAATTATCTGTAGTAGTTATTCAAAAGCATATAACTATTTGCAAATTATTTGTATCAAATAGGAATACTTGAAACCATATAACTGTGTGCAAACAAATCATTATAGACAAAATGAAATTTTAAATAATGCTCTGGAACTTTAGAAATATAGTCAGGATTACAATCAAACATTTAGAAATTAATCAAATTTCGGCATTAACTAACCCATAAGGAGTTAATATGTCGTTAAATAAATTAACTAAACGAAACCAACCAAACATTTCAGATGTCAAATCAGTAAGTTTCAGTAACAGTTTACTGTTGGTTCATTACTCATAGGTTCTATTCTCAGTTAGGGAGCCCACTCAGATTTAATCTCCATTATTCAGGGTTAGACAACAGTCAGTAAATTTGAGAAGTGCCCTCCCACCTTCTACGAGTAGACACACGGAAATATCTCATGACTAAATTTTAGTTTGAATCTAAATAAAAATGACTAGGCATTCTACTAATAGATTGATAGTCATTTTTCCACCTTTTGTCCATAACAGATTTGCAATGGTCACTCTTTTGTCACAATACAAAAATATTAAAAACAAAGATGCGTTTGGGGTCAGTATTCTAATAAAGGTTAAATACGCTCGTGGCAGTCCAAATCCCAAACTGACCAGATGGCCATTGGTCACTTATCACCTACAATCAAACATATGTTTACAAGTCAATTACTAATTCAGAAAGAAAATCAAAATTTTCAGTATTTCATTCGACTATTGTTTCGTTTGAGGATAAAATCTTTTTATTCATCAAATTCATCAATGCTTCGAAGAATGTACTGGGGCCCTATACTTTGGACCTTATACTTATGGCATAGGGTCCCTAATAGTTTTGAATATATTATAAAAGGATATACCCAGTGTACATTTAGAACAATGTTATAATATGGTTGGTTGGTTGGTTGTTTTGTTTGACGGCGTATCAAACCTTTTCAAGTCATTTAACGCCAAATTAAGTCATTTTTATAAAAGTTTCAAGCAATTCAGTTTATTATCAGTTATAGTTTCTTTGTTTACACATAGATAAATGTCAAAAGAGTTCTATTTCAAACAATTTAGTTTAGCATAATTACACAGTTTAGTTCTATTCGACCAATAGATAGGACCTAATCAGGTGCTATTACTCTGGGCCAGAATGGACCTGTGAGCGATGGCAATAAAGAGGTACTCCACATTCCCCAAAGCTCCAACATTACTGGAGCCTCACCATCAGATTATAAAGTGTCATATACAGGACATTCGTTGGGGGTTTCTTACTCTTCTGCAGAAATGCAGCCCCAGCCGATTAGGCCAATTATAATCTGGTAAGTTGGATGATAAATTAGTTTCAGTGGGTCCCCAGATACTCGTGGGCCCTACGCCAATGATCTACCATGCTTATTGATAAATCTGGAATTGATTGTATGTTTTAATGACCCACTGTAACTGATTTAGGTTCTAATTAACTAGTAATTAATCAATTCAATTGTAAATCAAACTGCTATATATTCTATATACAACCTCTATATGCAGGTGCCCGTGGTGTAGTCGTTATCGTCGTAGGAGATGGACACGGCGACACGAGTTCAAATCCTAGACGAGACTAATTGCATTTCACATAGCACTAATACCCTTGGGAAAGGTATTAATCCAAGTATTCTCCCTCCAGCTATGGGTAAATAGTAGGGCAGACTAGGTTCTTCAGCCTTGGTGAGGCAACTAGTCTAGGAAAAGGAAAACTCTGAATTCAAACCTGTCAAACTACACTTAAAAATTGACCTTGTGTCATATCCTGTCCGAGCGGAGTGGTTGGGTAAATATACATATTCTATATACAACCCCTGTATTATATACGCAGAGTCTAATATGGTTTTCATTTTTTACGCACTCTAGCGCAACCAGCATAAACTATAAACTATTAAGTCTTTTTTTAGTTGATTCTGTTGTGGCAATCAATTTTAATAATGTTCTTAATATATTTTATTATTTTTTTGATATCAGTTTAAACCTTTTATAAATATCTTTATCGATAAACTGGATGAATTTTATATAAATTACATAAACGTGAACGGTATTAGTTAATATTAATGTGGTGAGGTAAGGTTAGGTTATTTGGTTTAATGCGTATCAACAATTGATGGTTATTTTATGCCAAATCTTGTTTATTGATATATCATGTATGATTGTTATGTGAATAGTGCGTAAGTAACATTTCTAAGCGAGCCAGAGCTCATTTGTTTGCACACAGTTAAATGGTTTCAAGGATTGCTATCAAACACTTATAATTCATTCCCTTTTTTCCTGGACTGATTGCATTTCACATAGCACTAATACCCTTGGGAAAAGTATGAATCCAATTATTCCCCCTCCAGCTATGGGTAAATAGTAGGACGGACTAGGTTCTTCAGCCTTGGTGAGGCAACTAGTCTAGAAGGAAAACTCTGAATTCAAACCTGTTAAACTCCGCTTAAAGAATTGACCTTGTGTCATATCCTGCCCGATCGGAGGGGTTGGGTAAATATCACAATTCTTTTTAATATTAATAATAAGTAATGTTGGCGACCTTAGTCGAGGGTGATCGTAGTCGCGGACGACCCGAAGGCTCCTTTTTCAATGGCTACTACTCCAAGATGTAGAGGAGGGCGCTACTCCTTTCAATCCTTAGTAAACGATCGAACAGTTCTACTTGACTCATAGATGAAACCCTAGTAGGTACTACCACTCCGGGTCAGAGTAGATCAGGGAGAAATTGCAATAAAAGGGTACTCTACATTCCCCCAATGCTCTGGGACTGGAGCTTCACCATCAGATGCAGATTAGTGTGATATCTAAAATATAAATGTTAAAGTGAGAAAAAAATGATAATATATAAAAACTCTTTAGAAGCAACAACACTAAAAATGTAAATATAAACGTAATATATACGCAATTCCCTAACCTCTAGGCATAAAATATCCCGAAACTGATTGATATGCCGTTAGAATCAACCAATCAACCAATCAATCAATCAATTCGACTTAAAATAACCCGGGAAGGATTGACATGACATAAAAAGCAAATAAACAGCCTAATTGTTCGTTGTGATAAAAAAAAGTTCCAAATTTATGAAGACACAATTAACATTCTGTCAAATGAGTTGCAAGAAGCTATTTTTCTGATTTCAATATCTATGTAGTGGTTCTCTTTTTGTAGTGGCTAATGTACTGAACTGCAATATAAAAGGAAATATCCATTGTACATTTAAAACAATGTTATAAATCTGGTTGGTGGGTTGGTAAACGAGTTCGAACTCCAGTCACGCTATTACGTTTACTTTCGGACTAATACCCTTGGGAAAAGGTATGAAGCTCCTTATCGCACCCAGGTATATGTTAAATAGTACCGCTATTGTCCTACTGCAAGGATGGATTCGGTATTAAATCACCCTCGAAGGTTGACATGCTGTTAAACAAAGACACCAAACCACAATAAATGATTTTGATGACGGAGATAAATGCAAACATTTATAAATCTTGAAATTTTGACCTGATAAATTGTCGAAATATACATAAAGTGTTCGATACATAGAAAATCGATTAATTACAGCAAGAACTAGCACTGTTTTAGCGAGGCTGCATAATCGTTAAGGTATCGATAATATTAATCAAATATTGATATATTACCTTTTCATGATTTTTTGCCGATTCTCCGCCATATTTTACGCAGAAACAGTGACAATGTATTGAACATCAATATATAAATTCGTAAAGGATTCCATATGCTCTGACATCACAATATGTGCGACATGAGACGCAAATTGCTTCAGGTTAGTCACTCTTTGATGTTTAGTAACAAGAATTTAACTAGAATATTTCATCTTTAATTTAACTGTGTAAGCCCTTCACTAACTGATCCTTTGTTTAAAGACAAATTCTTACCCCTTTATCATCTATAGGAAAACCTAATCATTTTTTTTTCTCGTATATGATTTTTTGGCAAGAAAAGCCTTTAATTAACAAGATTCTCAGGAAACTATCAAATAGTTTCAGTGAAATTGGCTGGACAGTTTGCATATACAAATCTCTCTTTTAATCTTCCATTTATAAGTAAAGGATAAAAATAACAATCAATGAATTGCATTTTTCGCAATATATTGTGGCTTTCTGTTTCAAAACATCCAGTTATGCTTGACAAAAATCAACGGTTTTTAAAAAAAAATTTTTTTCGATATTGTAAGAAAAAAGCTGAAATATATCATGGGACAATACTTTTATCTCTCTCAACATTACATATTTTTCTGTAAATTTCACATGGTTTGCACTTCTCAGCCAGCAAAAATTTGAATGACAGACCTCTGTTCAAGCCTGGAGAATCCTCTTTTGACTAATATCAATAATATCCTTGAAACAAATATTTTTGCAAGATTAAAATAATTTTCGTTGAAGACTAATTATAAACAATAAATTTATACAAAAAAAAAAAAAATGTGCAAATGACGCAATTCCAATATTAAGCACAATTCCCATGGGTTCATCTTTCCTATCCAATCATTTCTATTTGATTTGATTGGTTGATTTTAAAAGCATATAAACCCATCAAGAGCTATTTTATGCTTGAAGGTTCGGGAATTGTGTTCATTAGACTTCATATTTACATTTTTGTGCAGTTGTTTCTTGAAAGTTTTTTTTGCACATGGTCATATGGCGTACGATTCATTAATTGACTCCGGGTTGTAATGGCAATAAAGGGGTACTTCACACTTCGCAGATCTCCAGAACAGGAACCTCACCATCAGATGCAAATTAGTGTCATAGCCAGAACACTGAAAATGTTTGAAACGACAAAAAGGCGATTACAAGACGTAAACTTAGGATAGATGCTCTATTCTCCTAAATCCTTTTCACTGTCACAGCCTCATAGAAACGTGGGTGGGGGTCCCACTCTTCTGCAAGGGATAAAGTGTACTTTAAGCCTCACTGAAAGGATGAGAACCCCGAAGATTTGATTGGGTATCTCAAAGAATTTCACTCGCCATTCTTTGCTTTTTTTAGGGGTGGTTGTTTAATAGCATATCAACCGTCGAGGATATTTAACGCCAAAGCCATTGTTTTCAGAAGAGTAGTAGAGGTATTATTTTAACCAAATCTGGGAGATAAGGGGTTCATGCCTTTCCCAAGAGTATTATTCCAAAAGTGAACGTAACAGTGTGATTGCCCAGTCAGCTGGGGCTGTAGAATACACTGACTGCACCTCTGCAGAGGAGTAACCCCCCCCTAACGAGTGTCCTGGATATGACACTAAACAATCTGATGGTGAGGTTCCAGCAGTGCTGGAGCTTTGGGGAATGCGGAGTACCCCTTCATTGCCATCGCTCCCAGGTCCACCTGATAGGGCCCTATCTATGGGTTAGATAGAACTAACAGCATACTTATACTAAAATGAATTGAGTAAACTGAATAGTTTGAAATAGAAATGTTTTTGACATTACTTACATTTAAACTGCGTGCTTATGCTTAACTGAATTATTTCAAATAGAACTGTTTTTCGGCATTAAAACTGCATTTTCACTTGACTACATATAACTGCTTGAATAGTTTGAAATGTTTTTGACAATTAAACTGTACTTATGCTAAACTGAATTGTTTTAGATAAAACAGATTATTTACATAAAAATGGATTTGGCGTTAAATAACCCTACAAAGGTTGATATGCCATAAAACCCACCAAACCAAACCAAACCGTAACAGTGTGACTGCAGTTCGAAATCGCTTAATACGAGTCCAGCACGGTAGCAACTACGCCACGGGGACTCTCCTTTTGACATTTTTAGAAACAACGTATTTTCCATTATTTTGGTTAGGATTATGGATAGGAAACTGCTATTTTTTTTTATTTGTATCATTATTTTGTAATACCATTTTTCAATATATATGTATATTCCCCTAGTGTTCGCCAATGGCTTGGAAGACCTGGCTTCAATCACAGGTCGAGTCATACCAAAGACTCAAAAAATAGTACTTTATGCTTCCTTGCTTAACAACCAGCATTACAAGGTACGGATCAAGGGTAAAGTGGTGAAAAGAAAGATGTAACGCCCTCCCCTATACCTCAGTGTAGTAGCTCTTGAAAAGGAAGCTTACGGATCGACCTCGATTATGGTCGCCAACTTTACTTACTTAGATATATATGTGTGTGTCAAAGCGGTCTTTGACTTTACATCAAAGTTGATATTTAAAAGTAAAACCAAGGAAAGAATAAATCGTGAATACTCACGTCGGAAAGTCAGTGATCGTTTAGACATTGTATTCATATTATAAATAGAACCCTCTTCTAAAACTTCAAATAATCAATATTATCTTAATTTGACACAATGAACCGTAGCCCTCATAATTACCACTTTGCTCTCTCACTACTGATCCCTACATGCAAATACTCTCTGTGTCTTGGCATGTGTGAGTATATGTGCACTTACGTGCCTGTGAATATCTATATGTTTTGGTAAAGCCTATCCATGAACGCTTAGCTGGCAAAGGTCGACCATTTTGCGAACTATGATCAATTACCGCTCGCAGCGATGAAACCTGTTATGCAAGTAACCTACAGGAATTTACCCCTGACAACGGAGATAACATCACCAGTCACGTGATGGTGGCTGCAGTTTCTGTCAGTCGCTAAAGGGGGCTAGTGGGCTCCGGAAATGGTGAAGCCAACACCAGACGACAAGCGTCATGATCCCGGCACATCTTAAACAAAAGTTCGAATTGCAATTATTGCCTTTAAGCTTTTAACATTTGTCGTTCTCTCTGGCATTTATTGAATTCTCAACAATCAGTCAACACTTTAGTCAGCTTAAAGGCAGAATAGAACCATAAACGTCATTTTCCGCTTTCAAATAGGAAGGAATGAAAAGAATGATCAAATGAGTATTTAATATCCGGCAGTGGAAAGATTTCAAAACATGCAGGAATGGTGAAATAGGCGTATAGCAAAACATCCAGGAATGGTGAAATAGGCGTATAGCAAATATATATATATATATATATATATATATATATATATATATATATATATATATATCAGTGGCGACTCTAGCCTATTTTTGCTACTCGTGCCCCCACACCCTCTGTCAACTTCAGTTCCCAACCCGTGGTCCGTGGACCCAAAGTAAGTCATCATAGTTGCTATTGCGTGATTCTCCATTGTATAGCACAGATTGACAAACGTACCTTGCATGGTGTTTTTTTGTAAACATACTATATAATTTGTAGTCTTGTTAATACAGTAGATAAGATTTTTTTTTTTCCTTTCAAAAGTATAGAAGAAAAGAGATGTTCATTACTATGACGAGAAAAATATGCTTATAAAGAAACTGATGACAATATACACAGACACAGCTAGCAGTTTCAATTTCGCTTAAAATAAAGATTATTTGTTGAAAATGTATTCAAATAAACAAATTTTAATTACAGAATGTAATATATGCAACATTCATTAAAGAAATAGAGATCTGTTAGTGAAAAAACGAATTAAAACACGCCGTTTAACCAACATTTACCATAGCGATGATGATGACGTCGGGACGGCTATAATCTGCTACCCCCCTCTCTCTCGGTCCCTCTCCCTCTTCCCAAGACAGCTGTAGCAATCAGCAGTCAAAATGTGCTAAGATTTTTGAGCACGATGTTTGGGTTGCTCTTGCTATTGGCTACAGCCAAAAGCGGATTTCTCTAACATTACTGTTATTATAAGGGTCTAGTGCTCGGCACGGATTTGCGCGTGTTTAACATTATAGCCGATTTTATGGGATGTTCAATAAATCTGACGGTGGCCGGACAAAGACCATCCGTTCGTTGTATTATTCCCAGATATATTTATGAACTTTTGGCTACTTAGTTATCGAAACTTGAATAGATACTTAATTTAATTGAGATCAGACTAAGTATGTTTGCTTGAAATTAATGGATGATTTTTGATCCATTTTGAATAACATTGACCGAGTTATTGGTCGTGCCGGGCACGAATAGCACTAGTCCCGTCTCCGTCTATACGCCTATTTCAATGCCTATTACGCCTATCATCATCATCATCATCATCATATCGCGCTGGTAGCACGGATATCCCTGACCCTCTCTCGCCACTCCTCCCTATCGTTCATCGCCCTATGTAGGTCTTCAGGACAACATCCTGTATCCTGACATAGCTGCTGAATGTACGTTCGAGCTGGTCGTCCTGCTTTTGCGCGGCCATGTGTGGGGATCCATAAGAGTACATCTCTTATGAGTTCATCTCTGCTTCTCCAGCAGTGTCCTGCATGTCTGGTTCGTCTAACTTGAATAGTTTTCGTGATAGGGGGCAGGTGGCCGTACAGTTGGTGTCTTGTGGGGTGTTGCTGCCAGGACTTGTTCAGGATTGCACGCAGCATTCTTGTGTAATTGCCATCTAGCTTCTTCTCCAGTCGTTTTGTTAGCGTCCATGTAGTGCATCCATATAGCAGTATCGATGTGACCGCTGCCTGGAAGAAACTGCGTTTCATTTTATCGGTTAGGTCTGATTTCCATATAATCGATAGCCTATTGATAGCTGTCCATGCTTTCGTTAACCTCGTTTCGATGTCCTTTTCGGTTGATTCGACGCTGCTTCCTAGGTACGTGAATTTGTCTACTAGTTTAAGTGGGGTTCCTTCTAGAGTGGAGATGTCCCCCGTTTGGTTATAGCACATATATTCCGTTTTGTGTGCATTAACATAGAGGCCTATGCTTGCTGCTGCTCGTTCCAAACTATGCAGAAGTGTTTCGGCTTGGTCAGGTGTATTTGCCAGTATCGCTATGTCATCGGCGTAGTCGGCATCGGTAATTGTTGTTGCGGGGTATCTTCTTCTTTTCTTCGTCAGTTCGAATCCATTCTCTTTGATTTTGTCAATCGATGTTCTAAGTACGTAGTCTAGACAAATGATAACGCCTATACTAATGGTGAAATTGGCGTATAGCAAATATATATACACACACATACACACATATATATACATATATATATTTGCTATACGCCTATTTCACCATTCTTGGATGTTTTGAAATATATATATATATATATATATATATATATATATATATATTGAATGTGTTCAGAATTGTTTCTTGTTAATCTAGAAATTAACTTAAATTTAAAAATGCTATTATTTTTAATTCTTAAGTTTTTCCTTTATTTTCTTTATTGTTTGGTTGGTTTGCTGATGGATTCATGGATTGGTCTGTTGGTTTGGGGTGGGAGATTGGTTCGTTGATTGATTGATTTGATTGATTGGTTAGTTGTTAATTTTGAGTGGTTGATTAGTTAATTGAATGGTTGATTGTGTGGTAGAATTGTTGGGTTGGTGGTTGAGTGGTTGATGGTTTGATTGATTGCTTAATTGGTTGGTTAGTTGGTAATGGGTGGTTAATTGGTTCATTGGATGGTTGATTGGTTGGTTTTAGCTGGTTGATCGGCTGGGTGGGTGTTTGGGTGGGTAGTTGATTGATTTAGTTGATTGGTTGCTCTTGGGATGTTGATTGGTTGTGTGGGTGGTTGATTTTCTAGTTAAGTGGTTGAGTGGTTGAGTGGTTGGTTGACTTGAGGGGTTCATAGATTGGCTGTTTGGTTGCTTGGTTGGCTGATTGATTGTCTCATTGATTAATTTGAGGATTGGGTGCTTGGTTGGTTCGGGGGGTTGACTGGTTGGTTGTTTGGTCGGTTTGTTGGTTGGCTGATTGATTCTTTGGTTGATTTGTTGGTCTTGGGAAGTTGGTTATTTGGTTGGTTGGGTAGGGTGGTTGGATAGTTGGTTTATTAATTGTTTGTTTGGTTGTTTTTTTGGTAAGTCCACCTCTACAGAGTTACCTAATACCGAAGTTGGTATTTTTTCTTTGCAAGCTACTTAATAGTTTCAAGTCACTAACTCTAATAATGCAATGGAAAAAATGGTAGCTTCAAGTAAACATTTTCAATGCAAATGATTTGTAGGAGGAGTCGTCGTTGCGTAATGGCTAAAGTGCTAGACTATTGCCATGAAGTAAGCGAGTTCGAACTCCAGTAGCGCTATTACATTCACTTTCTGACAAAGATTTCTGGGAAAGATCTGAATCCTCTTATACCCTCATCGTCATGTTAAATAGAACACTGCTATTCAACAAAGATACATATATATATAAATGATTTGGTTGGGTTGGGTTGGGTTTTATGGCATATCAACCAGTGTGGATTATTACATACCGAATTTTCTATATATTGAATATATATGATTTGGTATGGTTGGGTTTCATAGCATATTGATTATTAATAGGTTATTTAATGTCCTCTTTACTCATATATATTAAATATTTTTAAACGAGCTTGAGCTCATTTTTTTGCACACAGTTAAATGGTTTCAAATGTTGTTAAATATCACAAACAATTAAATTAAACATCAGTCATTTGTTTACACACAGTTAAATGATTAAACAGTTCTATTACTAAAAATTTGATTTAGCATTGGCCATTTGTTTCCACTCAGTTTAAATGTCAAACCGCTCTATTTGACCCATAGAAAGGACCTTATCAGAGTGGACCGGGGAGCAATGGCGATGAAGGGGTACGCCACATTCCCCAAAGCTCCAGCATTACCGGAGCCTCACAATCAGATTGTTTAATTTCATATCCTGGACACTCGTTGTTTTTTTTTACTCCTCTACAGCCGACTGAGTTAGACAAAGATGTATCTGGCATTAAATAATCCACGAATGTTCATCTACCATAAATTAAAGAAAACAAACGAAAAGATATGCACACAACTATTCGGTGTAAAGTATTCCTATCAAATACTAATAATTTATATACCATATGATTTTTGCCCAATCGGTTTGGGCTGCAGAATACACTGACTGCACTTCTGCAGAGGAGTAAAACTCCCTTCCATCTAGTGTTCTAGACATGACATTAAACAATCTGATGGTGAGATTCCAGTATTGCTGGAGCTTTGGGGAATGTGTAGTATTCCTTTATTGAAATCGCTCCCAGGTCCACTCTGACCCGGAGTGGTAGCATCTGATAGGGTCCTATCTATGGGTCAAATAGAAATAAACTGTGTACATATGCTAAAATGAATTGCTCGAAATAGAACTGTTTTTGACATTGAAACTGTACTTACGCTAAACTGATTTTTAAAAAAAATAGAACAGTTTGACTAAACCGAATCGCTTGAAATAGAAATGTTTTTGATAATTAAACTGTGTACTCTTGCTAAACTGAATTGTTTGAAATAGAACTGATTATTTGTTTGTATAAAAATGGATTTGGTATTAAATAACCTACAAAGCTTGATATGCCATAAAACCAACCAACCAACCAACCATATGACTTCAAATAACTATAAAACTGAATAAACATAATTTGTTTGCAGATTTATATGGTTTCAAAAGTTTGTATCGAAAACTATTCGTACACATTTATAAGGCAATAAGTATTTTAAGCAATTATAAAGTTTTAAGAGACCTAATATAATTTATTTATGATTATAATTTCAGGCAACTATTCTTATTACAAATAATTAGCGCACAATTATATGGCTTCAAATATTTCCATCTAATTCTAATAATTTGCGCGCATTATGGCTTCAAATAACAATTCTTATTAGATAATAAAATTTGTTTTCAAAGAGTTATATAAAAGTAAGTTGGCGACTGTAGTCGATGGTGACCCGGAGGCTCCCTTTTTAATTGCTACTACACCGATGCGTTGGGGAGGGCGCTACTCCTTTCGCTGGATTGCTCCACTTTACCCTTATAATGCTAAGTGATAAGTAAGCCAGTATCAAGTACCATTTTTTAAGTTTTTGGTATGACTCGTCCTGCGATTGAACCCCGGTCTCTCGGACCATCGGCGAACACTCTACCACTTGGCCAATGAGCCGGTTTGAGTTATATAGTTATAAGTATTCCTATTGAATACAAATAATTTTCGCATTTACATTTCAAGTATTCCTAACTAATGCGAATAATTTTTTTCTGTTATCATTTCATGCCTAAATGTAAGGGAATCGCATTCATTGTATGTTCATATTGGGATTTTTTTGTAGTTGCTTTTTTTATGCTGACGGTTCAATCGAAAACTAATAATCTTTAAACAGATCTATTTGATCCATAGATGGGACCCTACCAGGTACTACGACTCCGAATCAGAATGGATCTGGGAGTAATGGCAATGTACTCTACACTCAACAGATCTCGAGCTTCACAACAAGATGAAGTTCAGTGTCATATCAAAGACACTTCTATTTTGTGGGGGAGGGAGGGAGAGATTACCCCTCAGCAGGTGATATCGTTGGTGTATTCGATACCTTGCCGACGAGTTGTAAAAATAGACCCATTAAAAAGACATATAGTGAAATAAAGTCGGATCATGTTATCACTTTATTAAAAAGTCAAGAACACATACCACACAGATGATATTCATTTTCATCGACCTGGGCGCCACTCAGGAAGGTGCAATGGCCCAGAGCGGACCCTGGTTGAGAACCGCACGTTAAGGAAACAAAGACGTAAGGCCCTGAATATGGAATCACAACGTGGATTTAGAAAAGTTAACATAGTAGTCCTTCACGAGTC